>WNWU01012192.1:145190-172835 GCA_012654045.1 Ptyas mucosa
CCCATCTCAATTTCCATCCAGACCGGACTATGGTCAGTCAAGGTCCTAGGAAATATCTTTGTCTTCTTTACTTTGGGAAGTAAATCAGTAGTTAACAAAAAGAAATCTATCCTGGAAAAGGATTTATGCCTATCCGAGTAGAAAGTAAAGTCCAATTCGTTTGGGTTGTGAACTCTCCAAATATCTTTCAGTTCCAAATCCTCTTGCAATTCAAAAAAAGCTTGTGGTAACTTAATCCCTAATTTAGCTGTACTTTTTTTTATCACTTTTAGGTTGAATTACTCCGTTCCAGTCCCCCATTATTATAATAGATGTGTAATTCCATTCCAGAATTTTTAAATGAAGCATCTTATAAAAATTTTCCTGTTGCTGGTTTGGAGCATATATTCCAACCAACAAAGTTGGACCATTGTCTGTAATAAGTTCAATTGCAATATATCTTCCATATTCATCTGTTTCTATAATTTTAGCTAAAAGTCTTTTATTTATATAAATCACCACTCCATTCTTCTTTTCTGAGTTTGAGGCAACAAATTGCATTCCCAATCTTGAGTTTATCAAATATTTCTGATCTTGCAATTTTATATGAGTTTCTTGCAAACAAATAATATCATTGTGAAATTGCTTCAAATAATGAAATACCTTCCTTCTTTTTTGTGGAGAGTTCAGTCCATTTACGTTCCAAGACAAAACTTTAAGTGCCATTTGATCCTGTCTGAAGTTTTGAGAGCAATTGCTGAAGATCCTTTTTTACAGAAGTAATCTTCGGTTTAGCTCCTCCCATGACTTCAGCTTGCTGTTTTCCTTTAGCTTTCTTTTCTCGTTGTGGTTTGTACAGTTCCTGTTGCTGTGCTTCCTTCATTTGTTTGGACATCGCTCTAGTTATGCGTTGTTCTTCCAATTTAGATGTTCTCAATTCAAGATCCAGCGCCTCCTCTGTAATAGTTTTAGATGTTTCTTCCAAAGGAGAAATTTCAAGTGGTGCAAAAGGGTCAACCACAACGCCACCAACCGCTCCCTGAGCCTCTCTTGCCTCCTTTTGGGACTGCTTTATTTGTTCTTCAGTTTCTTGTTCATACTCAGCTTGTAATTGCACATCCTTATCTATTGGTGAAGATGTACGTGGAGGAGGAGAACCCGCTTTGAAAACATTATAGTAAAATTCTTCTGCTTTTGCAATAGTATTAAGATGGCATCTAACTCCTCGAATCCTCAGTATTACACCTGCTGGAGCATCCCATCTGAATCGTATATTCTGTTTCTTCAATTCTGCCACCAAAAATCCAAAATCCTTTCTGTCTCTTAACATTTTGGGTGGTAGTTCTTTGAAAACTCCAATCTCAACTCCATCAACTAGAACAGAAGTGACAAATGAGCTTTGCAAAATATCATTTCTTATTCTTCTGTCTGTGAAATATATCACCACATCTCTAGGCAGTTGCCTTTGTACTGCCACACGAGAGTTAACTCTGTACACCTTGTCAATCTTGCACAGAACCTCACCAGGGTCTACCTTCAACAAAACCGCTAAAGCATCAGCACAGATTTTTCTAAGATCTTCCCTGGTGTTCTCTTTTACACCTCTGAGTCTAATAGCAAATTCCATTGATCGAAATTGCATCATAGTAATCTCATTTTCAATTTTTTGTGTTATTTCTTCAACTTCAGCAATTCTTGAATCAGATACCTTAAATTTAGTCTCCACCTCTAAAGCAAGATTATCCACTTTTTTATCAGTCTGCAACACTACCTCAGACAGGCCTTTAACAACTGTTTGAATATCTTTATTAACTGCTTCATATTTTTCTTGAATAATTCCTTTGACTTCCTGTTCTGATCTCTTAATTTCTTTAATAATAAGGTCATGATAACTTTCTTCCTTTGTCTGAATTTGCAACTGCGCAGTTTGAGGCTGCTTCTGCTTATGTGTGGGGGAATCCCCCCCTGGTTGCTTTGTTGCCATTTTGCCTCTTAAAGATCTTCCTTTTCCACAAATTCTAGCAACTTTTCCCAAAAGATTCTCCAGATTCAGTCAGGTCTATAAAAATCAGTTACTATTTTTATTTTATTTTATTTTTTGTTACTTTTCTGCCTCTTCCAGCCGGATTTGTTACTTTAAAGTGTAGCCGAATACACTGATCAGATTACTTTCGCTTTCAGCTGCTCTCCGCTGAAAACAAGCGCCATTTTTTTTCTTTCCTCTTTCCCCCTCTCTCAATTCCAAATTCCTTTAATCTTGCAAAATATTTCAGAAAACTTTAATACTTGCTGTTGAATAGGAAGTCCCAATTCTCCTTTATTTTTGTTTGGTGGTATAACTGCTGCCACTCTATCTTGCTCTGCAATTTTGCAGAGTTTCCCAGTCGTCCGGAGCTTCAGCGGCTTGGATAGGGAGTCCCACCCTGTTAACTCCCCAGAAGCGAAAAAAACTTTCTGGGGGTCTCACAGGGGACTCTACCTGCAGCCACCGGCTCTCCTCACGAAGTCTTCACGATTCAGAGGTTTTCGAGCCGTTTCCAACCTCCGAAACAGCTCTTTGACAGGCGACAGGGCTGGCGGTCTTCAAAGACCGTCAGCGATGGTCCGCGGCAGCACCGGAAGTTATTATTCTTTGAATTCTTGGAGGTCCTAGAGGAGATCAGCCCTGACTGCTCTTTAGAAGTTTAGAGGTCCTGGAGATGAAACTCAAATACTTTGGCCACCTAATGAGAAGGAAGGACTCAATGGAGAAGAGCCTAATTGTCAGATCCATGTATCTGCCATTCTTCATGGGAGAAGGGGGGGATTTGGAGTTGTCACATTTATTTCTTTTCCTATGTGTCCTAAGTATCCAATTTCTTGCCTGAACCTCTTTGTATAAACTTTACCCTGATTTATAACCATTTCCTGGAGCCAGGAATGCCTGGAGAATTCTCACACCTCGGGAAATGAAAGAGAAGGTGGGGGAACGAGTGGATTGTAAAATGACCCTGAGAAGCTCTTCGTATCTGTTTCTCAGAGAGGCTGGTGCAATTCACATTCACAAGGGCGGATTGGTCGGAATCCACATCGGAAGGTGGGGTGGGGGTTCCTAATTTCCTTTATCCTGAACTGCATGACCTGAGGGACCCCAGAGCCTGATTTGAGTTTTGACTTGCTTTCATCCCTTTCAATAAACAGGGGACGACAGAGAATGAGGTGGCTGGATGGAGTCACTGAAGCAGTAGGCGTGAACTTAAATGGACTCCAGAGGATGGTAGAGGACAGGAAAGCCTGGAGGAATGTTGTTCATGGGGTTGCGATGGGTCGGACACGACTTCGCAACTAACAATAACTGAACATCCAAAATACACTATTTAATCCTATGTATATATGCCATGTGTATACATACATATTACATAGTATAGAGCAGTGATGGCAAGCCTTTTTTTCCCTCGGGTGCTGACACCCTTAATGCAATGCCCCCCCCGCAGGCCCTGCTCCCTGCGCATGCACGCGTGACCCCTGTTTTGGTGCTAGCAGGCCTCCCTGAAGCCTCCTGGAACCATAAATGGGGGGTGCCGCACCCTCCACCCCCTGCACTTGCATGCATGACCCCCCCACTCCTGCACATGCACGCGCTTCTCCCAGTAGAGACTCGAAAATCAACTGGCCAGCGGAAGGTGCACGGGCATGCACGGTGGAGCTGACCTGGGCATCGGCTCGCGTCAGGGGTGGGTTCTAAAATTTTTTACTACCGGTTCTGTGGGTGTGGCTTATTTTGTGGGCGTGGCTTGATGGTCATGTGACAATTATTTAGGATTTAGCAGAGGTTCTGGTCTACCAGGCTTTTTTTTTTTATTGAAAAAGTTTTACAACTTTTACAAAAAACTTTTTCCCCACCCTCCCCACCCCCCACCCCCGACTTCCCGGAGCAAATACAGGATATAAAATACACCAAACTTATTAAAAATACATAAGATAACTGTCTATAATTTTAACTCCCTCTCACACAACACACAATCATAAAACAATTAGATAAAAAGAAAGCAAATCTTACTTCTTCTTCTACTTTGCAGTTATTACACAATTAAAATCCATTTGCAATTGAGGCACTTCAGTTACACAATCCGATATTACATAATCAAACTAAACAATTTAGCAAAATATTTCTTCGCTTCTTACCTAAAGACCATAAATCAATAAATTTAAGACAATTTAAAACAAAATATTAGATATAAACCCTTCTTCTGTCCTCCAGTTTTAAATCATTAAAGTCCAATTGTTATAAAATTTTACAAAAAAGTACTCTGACAAAAAGAGAAAAAAAATACTTAATAATCAAACCTATTATTAATTTAGCAATACATTTTAATAAACCTATAATTACTCATTTTAACCAATTAATATTTAACCAGTTCTAAACAATTTATAAATCCATAAATTTAAAACAAAAGCAAAAAAAGTATATAAGTCCTTAAAAAAAGAAAAAAAAGGAAGATACATTTTCTAATTAAAAGTTACAATTAGTAATCAGACCTATTATAAATTTAACAATACATTTTACTTCTTCTGTAATCTTCTTGATCGTTCTCATCTTCCTAGGATATTAAACCAGTTCTTGATCTTCTTAATTATTCCCAACTTCCAACAGTATTTATAATATCTTCAATTGTCGCCTACCC
This sequence comes from Ptyas mucosa, assembly GCA_012654045.1. Classification (NCBI taxonomy): domain Eukaryota; kingdom Metazoa; phylum Chordata; class Lepidosauria; order Squamata; family Colubridae; genus Ptyas; species Ptyas mucosa. Next base: position 149,834 of record WNWU01012192.1, read on the forward strand.
TCCTGCATAAAGAATACTTCTTTATATAAACCCCCCCCCGAGTGACTTTGTATTTATATTCCATATGGTATTTATCAAATCCAGCCACGCTTTCAACTAGATTATTGAATTCATCAACCATGTTAGGGTAACCACCAGATCGTCTGCAATTGCCCTAGGACAGTAGTCTTCTTCCCTTTATGACTATTACACTCAAACAAAAAACTCAAATTAGCTATCATATTCAGTCTGCAGTTACAGTTAAATCCATCTTTATTGCAGTCTTTAATAAAAGATTTTAATTCACTCAGGCCAAGGGTTATTTCACATCCAAAATCACCAGCATTGCAATGATCTGTTTATTCTTCTCAAAATATTCCAAATTGTCTATAGTTTGCCTTTCATCAACGTTCCTCACTTAATTAGCTGGCATTAAACTGTTGGATGTTGTCTTCTTAAATAAAACCTTTTATGGACCATCATCTTACCAAGGAGGGTTATTTTCCTCCTCTCTGATCCTTTTGTCTGACTTTTTACGAACCTTTTTCTTCACTCTAATTACTCCACCTTTTTTAACTCTGTAACACTCTTGAAATTTCTGAAACTGTTGCATGCAACATAATTTTCGCAAGACGGTATCTTCCAGAATAAACTGCTGTTTAAGTACAGTTGGGATTTTATTAGAAAAATTTAACTCCCAAATCCCAACATCTCCCAAGAATTCTTCCTTCTTATTCTGCAATGCCTCCATTTTATTTTCCAAAATCACAACAGGCTGCTTTTCTTGTTCCAGCTCTTCAGTCATCACCTCACTATTAAGTACAGTATCTTCATTTGTTTCTTTATTTCTAACTTGAAAAAAAGTATCATAAAAAGTATCAAGTTTTTGCAATATTGCAGAGGTAATTGACTTCGTAGCTTCTTCAAAAAAATCAGACCTTATTTGTGGGTTAAATAACCCAGCATTAATTTCAAAAGAACCAGCCATCTTCCCCTCCTTCTTCCTTTCTTTCAAAGAGGACAGAATAGAAAAAAAGGAGAAAAAAAAAGACAAAGGGTATCAAAAAAGCTTATTATACTTTATGTTGCTGCCTCACTTGTTGCAATTATTTTCATCCTTGAATAATCCACTTAATAAGATAGAATCCTTCATTTCAAACAGGGACTTTGTCAATCATTAATTTTAACTTTCACTTCTTCTCGCCCTGTTGAAACTAAAACGCCATCTTGCTTTCCCTTTCTTCCCATAGAAAATTTTCTCTTTAAAAAGAGAATAAATTCCCTGGAGTTAGAAATATCAGATACTTGCAGTTGTCATTGATCCTGCATCTGCTCAGCCAGCTCCAGTCAAATCTGTTATTTTAAAATAAGTTGCTGGGATGGACGTGACATCTAGCTCTGCAAACAAAGCAGAGACGTCCAAGTTCCGGAGTGCTGACAGGCTTCGCGGGGAGCTCTCATCTTCGAGCACCAGATTATGGGTAAAATCTGGTGCTCTTAGGGAGCTCTACCCCACCCGTCTACTCACCTTCCCCCCTTTCACAGGAGGGAAAGTTTCCGAACCGCAAGACAGCTGATTGTCGCTGTTCTTGCGGTTCTACGGAGCCTTGGCTTGGCGCTTTAAAAAAAAGTGCCTGGCGATGCCGGCGGAGCCACTGGAAGGCTTCTACCAGGCTTTTAACTGGTACTCGTAAGGGTATTTACGAGACCGTCTTCTGCCGCCAGTAGCCTCCCACCGACCAGTGCGCTCCCACGGAGAGGGGCTCCTCAGGGTGTCGTCGGCCAAACAATACCGGCCAGCGGCCCCCAGGGGGAGACCCTTCTCTGTGGGGGCACCCACCCTCTGGAATGAGTTGCCCCCGGAGATACGGCGGATCCCAGATCTTCGCACCTTCCGCGGTGCCCTAAAGACATTTCTGTTTCATCAAGCTGGACTGACCTGACCTACTCTTTTAAATTGTTTTAACTTAAATTGTTAAATTATGGGTTTTAATACAGGGGTTTTAATTGTGGGCCAAATTGATTTAATTTGGATTTTAATACTGTTTTAAATTTTGTATTTTTTGTATTTTATTAGCTGGCTGTTCACCGCCCCGAGTCCTTCGGGAGAGGGGTGGTATACAAATATAAATAATAATAATAATAATAATAACAACAACAACAACAACAACAACAACAACAACAACTGCTTGCAGAGCTGTACCGATCTACCCATTTATTTTTGCAGGCACTGATCATATCGTCACCACTACCGGCTCGGGAGAACCGGGCCGAACCGGGAGGAACCCACCACTGGCTCGCGTGCCCGCAGAGATTGCTCCACATGCCACTTGTGGCACGCGTGCCATAGGTTCACCATCACGGGTATAGAGTGTGTATAGGCACACAAAAAGATACATTATCTACTATATATACTGTATATGTATGTACACACACACACACAGCTCTTCTAAAACTATACACATTCAACCCCACTGCATTTGGAAAAAGACACCCAGAGTTCACTTTCTGCCACACATTTAGCTATAACTTCTGTACATTAGAACATTACACACACATTCAGATGTTCTTCCCTAGCCTGCACATTACTGTTAGAGCCAGGAGATGTCATGGATTGAGTAAAATGTGGTGAAACTCACTTAACAACGCTCTTGCTTAGCAACCAAAATTTTGGGCTCAATTGTGGTCATAAGTCAAGGACTATCTCTGCCTTCCTCTGCATGGCAGCCTTGTCCTAGTAAACTCCTTCTCCTTTCTGGCAATTTTCCTCTCTGTTAGAGGCACCAAAATAATCCAGATGATGTAAGATTTCCTGCTGGAGCAGGGGGTTGGACTAGATGGCCTCAGAGATCCCTTCCAGCCCTAGATTGCTGTGCTGTTTTAAAGCGTCTAGTGCCAGGGTTTGTGGTCCTTCCTTCCTCTCCTTTCTTTCTTTCTCTCTCTCTCTCTCTCGTTCCCTCTTTCTTTCTTTCTTTCTTTCTCTTTCTCTTTCTTTCCTGTCTCTCCCTACTCTCTCTCTCTTTCTTTTCCTTCTCTCTCTCTCTCTCTCTCTTTCTCTCCCTTCCCTTCCTCCTTCCCTCTCTCCTTCTAAGGCTAGGAGACCCACCCGAAACAAAAACTCCTTTGGATGAAACTGGCCACTGCCATCCGGCTTATTCAACCCAAAACACACAAACACACCCACAAACAAACTTCTGTGATGGTAAGCTGCAAAGTGCAAACTAACAAAAACTCTTTTTTCCCCAATGCTTGTTTTTCTCAGCCCCAAGCCTCTCCCAACGTTTTCCTCTCCTTTGTCACAGCGCAGGGCTGCAAGGGGGGAAACCTTAGGTGTGCGCGCGCTACCAAAGAGGATCCTGAGCACTGCACTCAATAGGGAAATGAGAAAGGGAGCTGCCGGCATGAGGGAAAGTCAGGCAAAGAGAAAAAGGGGCTTCCTTCCCTCACGCTGGCTGCTCTGTTTCCCTTCCCCATTAAAGAGGATCCAGGGCACTGTGCTCAATAGGGAAATGAGAAAGGGAGCTGCTGGCAGGAGGGAAAGGCAGGCAAAGAAAAAAAAGGGGGCCTCCTTCCCTCACACTGGCTGCTCTGTTTCCCCTCCCCATTAAAGAGGATCCTGGGCACTGTGCTCAATAGGGAAATAAGAAAGGGAGCTGCCAGCAGGAGGGAAAGGTGAATGGCAGGCAAAGAAAAAAAGCAGCTTCCTTCCCTCATGCTGGCTGCTCTGTTGCCATTTTCTCCATTTTAGCACTGAGCCATGGAGCTTCCCCCTCCCACCACCACCCAGGCTTTTGCTTCCCCCAACTAGGAGGATGAGCAGGGAGAAGAGAAGCCTGCTCTGTTGTCCTTTTCACCATTGCAGTGCCACGGAGCTTGCCCTGGGTGCCCAGATGCCCTCACTTTCCCCAAGCAGGACGAGGAGCATAGAGAAGAGAAGGCCGCTCTGGTTGTTTTGCCATTGCAGTTCCAGCACTGTGTAGCTTGCCCCACCCACCACCGCCCAGGCCCCAGCTTCCTCCAAGCATTTCTTTGCCTACCTGATTTCCCCTCTGTAGCATTTTTACATCGTGCTTCTCACCATTGTGTGCCAGAGAGCGCCGCATGGGATGCAGCCAAAGGCAGGCAAGCTGGTTGGCCCTCAAAGACCGTGTGGTCAAGGCAAGCGAGGGAGCCAGATGGAGAGCAGCAGCAGCTATGCTGGGCAAGTGAGCGCAGATGAGATGAGGAGGGGTGGGGTGGGGTGAGGTGAGGTGGGGCAGGGCGGGGCAGGATGGGGCGCGGCACGGTGCGGCGGGCTGGGTGGGTGGGGCGGCACAGAATTTTAACAACCAGTTTGCCCGAACTGGCCCGATCCGGCTGAATCCCACCACTGAACTGAGGGAAAAGAAACAAGAGGAGAACTGGAATATAAAGGACAGAAAGAATTAACAGTAGAAGAGAAAAATACTCAATGACAAGAAGGAGAAACAGAAAAGGCAGAATGAGAAGGAGCAAGGGCAAAAGAACAGAGACAGATAAGAAGAACTAGAAGAATAAAACCTACATATAAGTAAAGGAGATGGAGTGGGAAAACGAAATGCTATCAATAAATATAAATGGACTGAATTCTCCCATAAAAAGGAAAAAAATATTTACATGATTACAGAAGTTAAAAATAGATATAATTTGCCTGCAAGAAGCCCATATAAAAAAACGGCACTGTAAACTACTAGAATGTCCCAAAATTGGGAAATTGTATTTTTCATTAAAGTCCATTTTGCCAATTTAGCAGTCCATTAAACAATACACACACATTAAACTTTCATTTGTTTTGCTCCTGGGAGTGTTTTATTTGCTTTTGTTTGCATGTTGCTTTTTTGGTTGGCTTTTCTTTTTACTAGATCGTTTTTTAAGTTGTTTAGTGGTCCACTTCAGAATACTCAATTTTGCAGCAATTCTTCTCAGCCCCAAGGAGCTTACAATCAACAAGTCTCTCTCTCTCTCTCTCTCTCATATCACTATATGTACCTATCTATCTCTCTGTGTGTGTGTGTGTGTGTGTTTCCATATCTCTCTCTTTCCACCTCTCTCTCTCTCTCTCCTAGGGCATCTTCTGCAGGATCCCCTTCAATCCTGTCAGTGCACTGGGATACCTCATTGAATTCCATTCCATCCCATCCCATCCCATCCCATCCCATCCCATCCCATCCCATTCCATTCCATTCCATTCCCATTCCCACTTCATCCTATTGCTATTGCTATTGTTATTCCATCCCATCCTATTCCTATTCCCATTTCATTCTCTCCTATTTCTATTCCATTCCATGCCCTTCCTGCCTCCCTCTCCAGGGGTAGAGACAGCCGTCCTCCTTCAGGGGCAGGATGCCTCACCGGCCACCGCCAGGACTGATATCTATGTGTGGTAGCTAAATTCCACAAAGGAAATACAGTAGATTTAAGCGAGGGGAGATCTGGTCCGTCAAAAACAAAAAAATCCACCTGCAGAAGGAGCCGCCATGGGCAGTGGGGCTGGGCTCATCTCTGGTTGTCCCAGCGCGAGTAATGCCCCTTTGCTGACAGTGCATGATGCTTCGTGGTGGCAGGTTTGCTCAAACTGGGGGGTGGGGGAGAGGTTCAGCTGTCACAAACATCTCCTGACTGTTTCTTCACGGATCAAGGGGGGAATCTTTGCTTGTTCAGAAGGTCAATTTTCTCTGGCAACGGTAAGGCAATTTGAGTTTGGGAGAGATTTGGGGCTTGGAATGAGTATCAATCAGGAATCAGGTGAACAAAAAGAAATAGAACTTTAAACAAACTAAATAGATTAAAGATGGATATTATATGTTTACAAGAAGTACACATTAGAAAACAACATACTAAACTATTAGAAAATTCAAAATTAGGAGTTTTATTTACTTCACTGATATCACAAAGCAAGAGAGGAGTAGCTTTGTATATTAAAAAAAATTAGATCCTAAATTAATATTTGTGGATGAAGATGGGAGGATTTTGATGAAGAGGTTAGAGAAAGAATTACAAAAAGACACACAAAACAATAAAATCAAAAAACAAACGGAACTAAAAAAACATGAAATAAATTTAAATGAACAAGAATTTTTGGCAAGTAAATTAAGAGTAGCCAAACAGAACTTTTTTGAAAATGCAAATAAACCGGGAAGATGGTTGGTGTATAAAATTAAAAAAGAGAATGAGAAGAAAGTGATAAACCACCTACAAGATGAAAAGGGAAATATATCCTACAAAAATGAAGAAAAAAAGGAAATAATTCAAAACTATTATGAGAGACTTTACCACCAGGAGAAGATATATGATAAGATAAAACAATTTTTAGAAAAATCAGACTTACCTAAAATCTCTGAACAACATAAGGGTATGTTAGAAGAAAGAATAACAATGATGGAATTAGCAGAAGCGATTAAAAAGCAAAAAAATGGGAAAACACCAGGTCCGGATGGATTACCAGCGGAATTATACAAGACATTACAAGAGGTGTTAAGCATTGTTATTCTGGATTTATTTAATGAACTTTTAGTGAAAGCAAAGATGCCAGATTCGTGGATGGAGGCATATGTTACACTTATACCTAAAGAAGATACAGATTCACAACTAATAAAAAATTATAGACTGATAAAAATTACAGATAATGGGCTTTGGAGAGAGATTTACAAACATGATAAAAACAATTTATGATAAACGAACGGCAAAGATAATGATGAATGGAGAGATGACAGAATGTGACTTTTGAGGGATGTTTCTAACTTACAATATTATGTGGTATAATTCCGGTTTGTGTCAGATTTTGCCAATTTGATGCCTACCTAAATAAAAGATGGAATAAAAGATAGAAGATGGACTTTGCTTATTTCTTTTTGAATGGGTTTCATCACTTGGAAACCTGACATGGGGTTCTTCCTAGTGCATGTGCTTGCATACATTCAGGAGTATGGGAGGGAACTCCCCACCGAAAGGGCAAGAGTCAGGATCGTTACCCTGGCCCTGGAAGGAGCTGCTGCATGATGGATGGTGACCCTTCATAACGCAAATGTTCCCAAGCTCCGAAATGTCAACTGCTTTATGGCGGCTCTAAGGCAGAGGTTCAAAGACACCCTGGCTGACTGCAAAGCCAGAGACCACATCCGAAATGTGAAACAAGGCCCGACTGGTCGGTAAATACACAGAGGAATTCCAGGACCTAGCCTGCCATGTGGACTGGCCAGAATACTGGTGAGCTGGTTTAAGGAAGGGTTCAACGACGACCTTTACAAAGCCTTTGTTGCCCGAGGAGCCCTGGCTCGCCTGCACAACTGGTACATCCTAGCCGAGGAAGCCAAGATCAACAAGGCTCGGAACCAGTACTGTGCAAGCCGCACCTGGAGAAGGTCCCCACCCAAGAGGAAGAGGGAGACATCCAAGCCCAACTCCATGCCACACTCGACCAGCTAAAATATGTGGCAGTTTAGAAGCAAAAAGAAAATTGTCTTCCAAAACTGACAGGCTTCCCCCCCCTCAGGAAAGGAACGCATCCTGGGACAAGACTGAAGTCAGGGGTTAACACAATTAGCATATTAACCCCCTCTCCTCCCCCCACCCCAGGCGGACCCTTAGGCTTATCAGGGAATTTATCATGAAATTGCCTAACTGGACTTCCGGTTGAGCCAGCGGCATCGCCAGACGCTTCTTTTGAAGCGCCAGCCCCAGATTCCGTAGAACCGCAAGAACAGCGAAAATCGGCTGTCTTGCGGTTTGGAATCCTTCCCCCCAGGAAGAAGGGGGGAAGGAGAGCAGACGGGTGGGGTAGAGCTCCCTGAGGGCACCAGATTTACCTAATAATCTGGTGCTCGAAGATGAGAGCTCCCCGTGAAGCCTGTCAAAAGCTCCGGACCTGGGATGCCTCTGACTGGGAAGTCTTTCCCTGTCAGAACTAGATGCCGCGGCCACCCCATTAAACAACTTTAAACAAATACCTTTTGAATCAAGTTGGCAGAGCACAAGTTGCACGAAGGAAACAGCAAGTATTTTTTTTTCTCTTTCTCTAACTCCAGGGACTTACTTTCTTAAAAGATTTCTCTTAAGTGGAAAGTGAAAGCAAGATGGCGTTTGAGTTTCAACAGGGCGTGAAGAAGTGAAAGTTAAAAATAATTATTGAAAAGCCCCTGTTTGAAACGTAAAACTCCTTTTTGAAAAGTGGATGGAATAAGAAAGGATGTAATAATAATAACTCAAGCAGCAATATAAATTAAAAAGTCTTTTTTTTTCTTTTTTCTTCTTGAAATTCTTTTTTTTCTTTTCTTTTCTTTTTCCCCGTCCTTCTGGAGGGGAAGGAAGAAGGGGGGCAGGATGGCTGGGCTTCTCGAAAACAAAGAAAGGAAAGGAGGGTTATTTAACTCTCAATGGTCTGAATTTGAGGAAGCTTTGAGTTCAATTACCTCTGCTTTATTGAAAAGAATTGATACTATATTTCAAGTTTCTCAAGCTGGAAACAATGAAATACATGGGAATACTGAGTTACAATCAAGCAGTGGGGGATTGAGTCAAGAGCTGGGAAAGGAAAAAAAACAACAAAAGACCATAGCAGATCTTACAGAAGATAGAAAGATGAAGGTTGTGCAGGAGCAAGAAGCTCTGCAAGCTGATGACTTGTTTCCAGAAGAACCCATATTTCTGCAAAAAGTTTATAATATCCAATCCCAAAAACCGCAAATCCCTGCTGAAGTTAAAAAAGGCAGAGGGATCAAAGTTAAGAAGAAAGTTCGTAAAAAGGAAAAGAAGAAAGCCTGGAGAAAAGGAAAATAACCCTGCTTGACGAGATGATGGTCCTTAAAAAGCATTGTTTAAATGTTTAAAGATTTTGAACTTTTGGGGGGGAAGAAAAAAAAAATACTACACAGCAATTCAATGCCAGTTAACCAAGTGATGGACGATGAGGAGGCAATTTATAGTTGTATTGGAATATTTTGAGAAGAATAAACAGATCACAGCAATGCTGGTGTGTTGGGTTGTGAAATATGCCCTGACTTGAAGGAATTGGAATATTTTATTAAGGACTGTGATAAATCTGGATTTAACTGTAAACGTAGAAGTCTCATTGAATATACTAAATCGGAGTTTTCTGTTTGATGGTAATAAATATAAGGCAAAAGGACTATGGATCTAGAGCAATTGCAGTTGATCTGGTGGTTTCCTTAATACGTTTGATGGATCTACTAATCTAGTTTTGACTGGATTTGATGGATATTACTACAATTATAATTATAAAGTCACTCGGGGGTTTTTTTTTTTATAAAGAAGCAAATTACTATTTAGGTGGGTAGACGCAAATGATGAAGATATTCTACATGCTGTTGGAAGATGTGAAGACAAGAAGATTAGCAACTGGTTTAATCTAGTATGAAGAATTAAAATGCTTGATATAGTTATTGAATGATGTTTTATCTGTATTGATAAATTTATAAGAGGTTTGATTGTTATACTCCTTTTTTGACTAAAAATTTTATTATTATTGTTTTAAGTGTTTTAACTATAAATGGACCTTGATGGTTTAAAAATGGAGGACGGAAGATTTTATATAGTATTCTATTTTAAATTTGGGGGGGGGTTTGTTTTTTTGTTGTTTTTTTTTGATTGAGGGTTTTTTATTTTTCTCTCTTGTTGGGTTTTCTTTTTCTGTTTTAAATGAAAGAAGTTACAAAATATTTTGTTAGATTGTGTAGACTTAATAATTTGCTAAGTATTAATTAGTTATACTGAGTAATGATAGTTGTGATTACTGCTGTAACTATAAATGGAGACATGGAGATTGATTTTGTCGAATTAGATGGAATGAGAAGAAAAGAAGACTTGCTTTCCTTTAATTTACTTGTTTAATGATTAGGATTATGATAAGTGTGAAATGGAGTTTAACTTAGAGAATTTGAGCTGTATTTTATTATGTACTTGTATTTGCTCTGGGAAGTCCGGGGGGGTGGTGGGGGAGGGGGGAGAAAATGTATGTAAAAATTTTAATAAAAAACTTTTTCAATAAAAAAAAAAAAAGAAATTGCCTAACTAAGGTGTCTGCCTGAACATCCCAACTCTTCACCCACGTGGCTTCAGACAAGGGGTACCCCTTCCAATGAACCAAATATTGCAAACGTCCCCTCTGCAATCTGGAGTCCAAAATCTTCTTCACCTCATAATGAGTCTCACCCTGCACCACAATAGGCTTTGGGGGAGCAGCAGGTTGAGGTCTCAATTTAGATCGCACAGCAGGCTTTAACAAGCTGCAATGAAAAACAGGATGAATTTTTCCCAGTATGCGGGGGAGAATTAACTGTACAGTCACTGGGTTAATCACTTTCACTATGGGGAAGGGACCTAAATATTTCGGTCCTAACTTCTTACTCTTCAACCTCAAACGTAAGTATTTGGTGGAAAGATACATGCGATCTCCCACCCGAAAGGGAGGTTGGAGAGATCGGTGTTTGTCTGCTTGCTTTTTGTATGCTTCAGTCGCTTCATTCAGGGCTTTTTTGATATTCTCCCAGCCTTTCTTTAATGACTCCATCCATTCATTCAGAGTCATGGAAGAAGGCTGTTCTCTTGGCAGTTCTGGCATAGGGACAAACTCCATGCCGCTCATAATCTGAAAAGGGGTCAGTCCCGTACTACTATGCACCACATTATTGTAAGCCACTTCTGCGAAAGGAAGCAAGTCAGCCCAATTATCTTGCTGGTAATCTACATAACATCTGATGTACTGTTCCACCATGGCATTAGCACATTCCGCGGCTCCATTCATACTCGGATGGAAAGTTCCTGAGATGCCCCAATGGACCTCAGGAACTCCCTCCAGAACTTAGCGGTGAATTGAACTCCTCGATCGGAGATCACCCATCGCGGAACTCCATGCAGCCGGTAGATCTGTTTGACAAACATCTTGGCTAATCTCTTAGCCGAGGGAAGTCCAGAACAAGGAATAAAATGGGCCTGTTTGGAGAACAGGTCTATCACAGTCCATATTACAGTATTTCTGCCACTTTCCGGGAGCTCTACTATAAAGTCCATAGCTATTTCTTCCCACGGGCGGCTGGGCTCAGCTACCTGTTGAAGCAAACCGGGAGGCTTTCCCAGTCTTATCTTATTGCTGGCACATGTGGCACAACTTTTTACATAGTCCTCCACATCAGCTTTCATCTTTGGCCACCAAAACTGCCGTCTAATCAGATGAAGAGTCTTTAGAAATCCAAAGTGACCTGCCAATCGAGAATCATGGCTACGCTGGAGCACAAGGAGTCTCATGCTGTTGGGGACGTAAATTTTCAAACCTTTCCAAGCTAGTCCATCATGGGTTGTCAAAGTGTCTCGATTGTCGGCTAGCCATGGATCAGTAGATAGTGCTGCCTTCAAGTTGGCAGTTAGCTTCCCATTGATTGGATCAGTCCGCCTGCTGGCCTGACTCCGGATAGTGACTTGCGCCACACTCTGTATGTCTGGGATGATGGCATGGATGACGTCTTCCCTCTGGCTGTCATATTGGGGTTTCCTTGAGAGGGCATCTGCAAGCAGGTTCTTCCCCCCGGGATGTATTTCAGCCTGAAATCAAACCGCTTGAAGTACTGCGCCCAGCGGATCTGTTTCGGGGAGAGCCGTCGTGAGGTCTTTAAGGCTTCGAGGTTTTTATGGTCTGACCATACCTCAAAGGGGATCTTGGCTCCCTCTAGGAAGTGCCGCCATGATAGAAGAGCCCAATGAACAGCAAAGGCTTCCTTCTCCTATACTGCCCATCTCCGCTCAGTGTCCATTAGATTTTGGACACATACGCGCAAGGAAGCAGCCTCCCTTGGGGGCCTTCCTGGAGGAGCACTGCTGCCACTGTAACGTCGCTGGCATCAGCCTGGACAATGAACTGCCTATCTGGGTCCGGGTGCTGAAGGATGGGCTCCTCTGCAAACAGCCGTTTCAATTTTTCAAACACTTTTTGACAGCTTAGCATCCAGGCTAACGGCTGTGTCGGCCGCGGCTTTACAGGGGAGGATCCCGTCTTTAGCAGTTCGGTAAGTGGCAGGGCCACTTCCACGAAGGCTGGGATGAATTGCCGGTAGAAGTTAGCAAATCCCAGGAAACTTTGCAGCTGTTTCCTGGTGTGAGGGGCCTGCCAATCAAGTACGGCTCGCACCTTCCCGGGATCCATCTCTATGCCTTTGTTCGACACTCGGTAGCCCAGGTAGTCCAGAGAAGTTTTGTGAAACTCACATTTGGACAGCTTCGCATAAAGTTTTGCGGCTAACAGTTTCTTTAGTACTTGTCGGACTAGTTTCACATGTTCTTCTAATGTCTCACTGAATATGAGAATATTGTCCAAGTAGACTAGAACCCCCTTGTATAAATGTTCATGCAGCACTTAGTTAATCAATTGCATGAATACTGCAGGGGCTCCTTGGAGACCAAAAGGCATGACTTTGAATTGGAAGCTACCTAATGGGCAGTTGAAAGCAGCCTTCCACTCATCCCCTTCCTTTATGCGTACCCTGTAGTAGGCTTCTCTAAAGTCAAGTTTAGTAAACACTTTGCCTTTTGAAAGGTAGTTCAGTAGGTCTTTCATGAGGGGAAGGGGGTAGGTGTTTTCCACACATACCGCATTTATCCCACAAAAATCCATGCAGAGCCTCATCCCCCCATCTTTCTTTTCCTTAAACAGCACCGGGGCGGCTACTCTGGATTTTGCAGGTTATATGAACCCTCGGGCTAGGTTAGTATCGATGTACTTCCTCAGCTCAGCCATTTCTTTTGGGGTCATTGAGTACATCTTTGGTTTAGGGAGTTTGGCCCCAGGCTTAATCTCAATTGCATAGTCAGTGTGGTGATGAGGGGGAAGAATTTTGTATTCCTCCTCACTGAAATCCTTCAGCAAGGTCCCTGTATTCCTTGGGGACCTGGGGAGACCCAGGTAGGACTTTGGTGGCCGTCATGGCCGCCTCTCATTGGTGGGGCCCCTGAGCGCTCGTCTCAGTGGGTTCGGCTTCAGGAGGGATGGGCGGCAAAGGCCCCACCCCTATAATGACTTTTCGGTAGCCGTCCTCCCATTTGATTGTATGGGCACATTTGTCTAGCCAGTCCAGTCCCAGGATGATTGATTCTGCCATTTTTGGGGCTACTATGAATCAAATGAGTTCTGTGTGGATCCCTAGTTCCAATCTGACAAGCTCAGTGACCCGTGTAGCAGGGGTGCCACCTATTAAGGTCCCATCTACTTGCTGAAAGCGTATGGGGTGGATGGTCTGACTTACTATCGGGTCGTCTTTGCCGCTGCTACTGCTAGCCGGCCTGGGCAGCAGGTCTTTGGTCGAGGTCTCTTCGCTCTCTCCAGGGCGAGGGGAAGTCTCAACTGCCTGCCGGGCAATTCTGCTGCCTCGGGCTGACATGGGCACGGTTGTGGAACCGGCGCAGGTGCCAGACACTCTGCAGCTTGATGACCCACTTGTCTGCAACGGTAGCATTTGATTACCCCTGTAGATTGAGCAGGAGGGGTTTCAGTAGGGCTTGTCAGAGGATTTCTAGCCAAAGTTCTCCCTGGGGACTTCTCAGCTGAGGGGTGGGTGTGAGTGAACAGCTGAGCTGAGGGGTGGGCATGGGTGAACTTCTCTATCAAGAGCTATTGACATGGTATACCAGTCTTGCAGTCGCTCTGGCACCCTCCGGATTCCACAGGCGGTTCTGACTTCTTGATCAATGGCTTCTTTAAAATAATGCAGAAGTATTCTGTCTGGCCAATGTCCAAGGTTCCCCACGACCCATCTAAAGTCCCATACGAAGTCCTTTATGGGTCGATTTCCTTGACTCATCACCTTTATTTTGGCTTCACTCTCATTGATTCGGTCTGGGTCTTCAAATCTGGCCCAGAGCAGCTCAACAAAACCTTCTGCATCATTTAATTCAGCAACCCTCTCATTATGCAGCTGGGCTATCCAGTCAGCAGCATCTCCCTCATTCATCCCCTCAGAGATTGCAGATACTAAGTCGCGATTGTTTCGGATAAGCTTTTATTAACAATGTAAAAGTAACTAACGACGCTTATAAAGCGTCTTCCAAGGGAACACCCAGGAACCGGAAACACCTCGTAGAGGCACATAGAAATAAAGATTAAAAGCAAACACAACCCCATAACATCTCCCCTTTTCTAATAACAGCAACCCTTTCTACAAATTGAGTCTATCAGGGGGGCGTGAACATCTCCCACTCCTAGTAACGACTGGTTCTCTCATGCCTGTCTCTCTCACGCAGGCCGGATCTCTTCGCTCTCTCATGCCGGCCGGATCTCTTCGCTCGCCATTTTCTGAGGCCTCGGATGTTTGGCTATCACCCGACACAGCAACTAGCTCAGGACTGTCCTCAATGTCCGACGGGCATTCGTTATTATCCTTAAGTAGGTTTGGCTTAACAACTGGGTCTGACCCACCAACTAAATGTGAGGAGTCTGGTTGCTCAGCCACATGCAAGTTCCACCGATATCGGGTTCCTCCAACCTCCACCAAATAGGAGCGAGGTGCCACTTGTTGTAAACAGGTACCCCTTTCCCAACGGCCAGTCCAATCTCCAGGCAGTGGTCTCATCCGAATTCGCTCTCCCACCCTTAGCTCTGGCAGGTCTCTTGCAGATCTATCATATTTGGCCTTCGCCACTTGCCTCTTCTGTCGTAGCCTTTCTGGGACCCCATGTATCACCATGGGCTCAAGCAACTTATTTGCCACGGGTAAGGATGTCTTTAATCTCCGTGACATTAATCTTTGTGCTGGGCTACTGTCCATACCTTCGGTTGGCGTATTCCTCCAATGTAGAATAGCCTTCCATGGATCTCTACTTTCGCCAAATGCTTTCCTACATAAGTTCTTAGCAATCTTTACAGCTGATTCGGCTTTTCCATTCGCTTGCGGATGACGTGGCGATGAAGTAATATGATCAAACTCCCATTCAGCAGCAAATTTCTTGAATTGCAGACTTGCAAATTGAGGACCATTATCTGTAATAACTGTATTTGGTTGCCCGTAACGTGCAAACTGAGACTTACATCTCTTAATGGTGGTCTCAGCTGAAAGGTCTGGAAGGAGGTCAATCTCCCAAAAGTCAGAGTAGTGGTCCACTATTATCAAGTGCTCTTTCCCTGCATAATTAAACAAGTCCATACTAATGATCTGCCAAGGTCAGGATGGTATCTCATGTGACATCATAGTTTCTTTCTGTTGCCGATATGCATATTCATTACAGATGGTACAATTACTGACAAAATCCTCAATTTCGCCTCGCATATTCGGCCAGTACAATGTGTCACGGGCTTGTCTATAGCATGCCTCCCCACCAATATGGCTTGAATGGATGCGCGATAACATCTCCGGTCTCAATAACTTTGGCACTATAACTCTTGGACCTTTATACAGAATGCCATCTTGTACAGCAATCTCATCTCTGAAGGACCAGTATTCCCTTACAGTCAGGGGAACTGCCTCTTTCACATCTGGCCACCCACTCAGCACGATATTCTTTAGTGTCTGTAGGGCCACGTCAGCATCCGTATGTTGCCTCAACTGCTGTAACCGCTGATTCATAACATTAAGATAATCTGCTTGATTAATTTCAGCAAAACATGTTTGTTCCTGTCGCAGCCAACAAACCGTCTGGTATTCATGCTCTCCTCCCGTAGCTGTCTGATCTACTGTGGCTCTACTCAGAGTGTCGCTGATGTACATTTCACGTCCTGGCTTAAAAACGACATCCAGATTATAATGCTGTAAACTGAGCATCATGCTTTGCAAACGCTTAGGGGCACACAGAAGAAGCTTTTTGAATATAGTTATTAACGGTTTCTGATCAGTTTCAACTGTAATTATATCTCTACCATAGAGGTAACAATGGAAATGCTGGCACGCGAATACGATACTTAAACATTCTTTCTCAATCTGAGCATAGTTTAACTCTGCTGGCGAAAGTGCTCTGGACGCATATGCAACTGTCTGACCTTCTTGTAACAAGCAGCATCCCAGACCGTTCTTACTTGAGTCGCTTTGAACAGTAACCGTCTTTGTGACATCATAGTATTTTAATACTGGAGCGGTAGTAACCAAGAGTTTTATCTCTTGCACTGCCTGGTCATGTTTAGGTAGCCAGTGCCAAACTGCGTCTTTATCCAACAGACGTCTCAATGGCTGACACACCTCAGATAAGTGTGGCAAGAATTTTGCTAGATATGTTACAAAGCCAATGAATCTCTGCACTGCTTTAGCATTAGTAGGCGGTGGCATATTCACAATAGCTCTGATCTTGTCCGGGTCCGCTTTTAATCCTTGTGATGTTAAAATATGTCCATGAAAGCGGACTTCTCGCACCTTAAACTGTAGCTTCTTTACGCTGAGCCTCAGCTTCACCTGCTTACACCGCTCCAATAGTGCCATTAATTTTCCATCGTGATCATGCTCCGCTTCATCATCAGTGTTGCCACACCCAACTACAAGAATATCGTCCGCTATAGGCTCAATTCCGCTGAGGCCACTCAATAATTCATGCTGCTTCCTTTGATAAATTTCTGGTGCTACAGAGACACCAAAGGGCAGTTTAAGCCACCTCTTTCTGCCCCAAGGAGTCCAGAACGTAGTCATATAACTGCTCTCTTCGTCCAGTTTGCACTGTAGGAAGGCATCCCTGGCATCAACAAGTGTAAAAACTCGTGCCTTAGGCAGCTTGTGCAAAACATCCTCTAACGTTGGCATTGGGTAGTGCGATTGTTACAAGGCCATATTCAAAAACTTAGGATCGATGCAAATTCGGATCTTTTCCAACTTCCTAATCACCACCATATTACTTATCCAGTCGGTTGGCTCGGCTACTGAAACAATATGTCCCTCTGCTTCATATTTATCCAACTGTGCTTTAACCTGTGACTTAATGGCTATAGGGACATTACGCGGGGCACTTTGTACTGGAGAGACAGCGGGGTCAAGTTGGAAATGAACCTCTCCAGGCACAGATGCAATAGGGCCCTCAAACACCTCCCTATAAACTTGGAGGACTTGGTGCTTTCTCAATGGCCTCCCCAAGGCTTTGGAGGAATAGGTGTCAACATTATGTAACTCCCTCGGAATGGTAAATCGCATCAGTCCCAAACGCTCACATGTTGAGCCTGACAGTAACGGCTTTTGATCTACATCCACTATTTCAAATTCCAATTTATGAGTAACCCCACATATGTTACACTCTGTATAAAATAAGCCTAGTGACTCCATCAGTTCCCCCGAATATAACTTCAATGTGGCACTACTAGGCTGAAGGGGTGTCTCAGGTGCCAATTTCTTTTTGTCCTTTAGGCTCATCACATCACATGTTGCCCCCGAGTCCAACTGACAAGATTGAGTTATATCATTAAATTTAAGATTAACAAACCACTTTTTGCCCTTTGAATGTACTGCACCAATGCATTCTTTCGTATAGATCGCATCAGTGGTGAACAGCGATACATCCTCTAAATCCAATGTTTGCTCGACCATATGCAACTTCCTTGCTGCCAGACACACCCCAGCAAAATGATTCAGCCTCCCACACACCCTACAGGTTTTACCATACGCTGGACACCGATCTTTCCCACGTGCATGCACATTGTCACAGTATTTACACGGTGTGTGGTTATCTACTGACAAATTGTGAGGTTTCTGTTTAAACTGCTGTTGTTGCTGATGATTCCTCATGGTTGGCTGGTGCTTGTAAGCTACATTAACACAGTTGGTCTGTTTATCTCGCTCCAACGCCATCAGCCGTTTATCTGTAAGTTCAATAGTCCGACATATTTCTATGGCTAATTGCAAAATTAAACCATGTTCTCTTAATAAACGGCGGCGTGTACTTTCCTTGGCAACTCCCAAAACTATTTTGTCTCGGATGAGTTCGTCTCTCAGGGACCCATAGGCACAACTTGCTGCCCCTTCCTTTAAGCGTGTTACAAAGGCGTCTATCGTCTCTCCTTCTTCCTGCGTGCAGCTGCCAAAAAGATATCTTTCATAAATAACATTCTTATGCGGTCTGAAAAAAGCTTCCAAAGCGTCCAAAATAGCCTTAGTATCAGTCCTCTGTTCTTCTGTAAGAGTTAAACTATGCTTATAAATATGAAGACATTCTGCACCCATCAATCTTCTTAATGTGGCAGCTTGTACTGCTGCCGGCTTATCATCTAGGCCTGTCGCCAAAGAGTAATCTTCAAACTCTGCCCTAAAATTTTCCCAATTAGTGCTAGAGTCATCACTCACTTGCATGGGTTGCGGCAATGGTATGTTATCAGCCATGTTATCAGCTATATTTCTTACTTCAAACGCTCAACTTTCAGAGCCAAACCACTTCTGACACCATGTTTCAGATAAGCTTTTATTAACAATGTAAAAGTAACTAACGACGCTTATAAAGCGTCTTCAAAGGGAACACCCAGGAACCGGAAACACCTCATAGAGGCACATAGAAATAAAGATTAAAAGCAAACACAACCCCATAACAGCGATCTGTTTCGTATTGCTTTCCATACTGATCTATATGAGCCCATACTTGGCTGAGGAAATAGGCCAGTTTGGTAAACTTATCGTCAAACGTCACTCTAAACCGTGGTGGCAGGCCCCTTGCTGGCAGAGTCGCCATGGTGACTGGAGGCAGGGCAGGGACCTGTTGGGGTGCTGCGGTGGGTGGCAGAGTGAGTGCTGGCAGCTGAACTGGAACCTGCGGCGGTGGTGCTGCTGGCTGCTGGATCAGACCCCACGGCAGTGCTGGGATCATCGGGGCAAATTGGGCCCATGGTGATCCCGTGAGAGGGGGATCAGACAGCGCTGGTGTCCACTGGCACTGGAGTCACCCCTGGCCGGGATAGAATCCCCAGCCTGGGGGGAATAAATTCCTCAGGGGGTGGCATAAAGGCAGGTTGATGAGGGTTGGATACAGGACGATATCCAGGCAATCGTTCTTTCGGTCCCATCTCTGGAGTTCGATCAGGCTGGCAACTTTTCCCGGAATCCATCTCCCTGGACTGAGCGCCTAGGCTTTGCATTGCCTCTGCAGCTTCAAGGGCTTGTACCATGCCTTCAGAAGGAGAATACCGGGTCTTGATAAACCCTCCGGTATGTGCTCCCATGGCTCCCTCTGCAATCCCCTCTCTCCCTTCAATCTTCGCTGAGTCTTCACACCACCCAAGCTTTAGGTTGGTGCTGGGGCTCAGCACCCCATTCAGCCCCCTTTTGGGGTGCTGCTTAGTTATTTAGGGGATTTGTGTTAATGTCAGGGTTCCAAGGAACACCCCCAACAAAATAAAGCTCTGAGGCCTGAGGTTCCTCAAAGTTCCAATTTATTAGAGATGTCATGTTGGCACATCTGGGAAAACCTGAATCTGAAAGCTTCCAGGTTTCCCCCACCCAGCTAGGAGTTCACAGAGCAGCGAGGGAGGACCCACCCTGCTTCAGAGGGAAGTTTGATGGTGACCCAGACCAGCTAGCGCAATTCCTCGATACAGCTGAGATCTACATCGAATGCTATAGGCACCTCTATCCATTTCCCAGAGCCCTAGTCAGTGCCATCTCAGAGGGGTTGGAGGGAGAAGCAAGAAGGTGGTCAGCAGCCCTCTACAAGAACAGGGGCACCCAACTGCAAGACGCAGATGGGTTCTTACAACTATTACGAACTCAGTTCGAGGAGGCAGAAGAGGACCCCTATGTGGAGGACGAGCTCAGGAACCTAATGCAGAAGGGGAAGCCTATCAGAGAGTATATCCGTGAATTCAGGAGTCATTGGGACCCTACCTCCCTTACCAGAGCGACTACTGGTGTATTTTTTTAGAACTAGCCAAGATAAGCGAATTGCCCAAGTGACTGCTTATCGAGACATCCCGAACCGACTCTCTGAATGGTTCTGGGTAGTGATAAAAGTCGACAGAGGGCTGCAAGCCAACAACATGTCAAAGCAGCCAGATAGCAGGGACAGAGGCCAACTGGACCAGGGACCACCCGGGAGACGAGAAACTGCAGCACCACAGCCCACCCAGAGGCCAGTTGTCCCACGGAGCCCGCTGAGGTGCTACAGATGTGGGGCGATTGGTCACCTGGCAGCAGCGTGTGGAACCCCGAGACCGAGGCCAGATCCACCGCCCAGGGCACGACTGGAACGAGGGCCCAAACGCGCCACCAACATGCCACGAAAAGCCCCCCAGGTCCCAGAGGTCTTCGCCCACCTGACCGAAACAAGAGGGATCCCAGATGAGGGAAATCAATCCTCCGAGTCGTATGACAGTGAGGACGAGGGTGAAGACGACCCAATGGTGAGTGGACCCATCCACCCCTTTCTCTTCCCTATACGCCTAACAGCCCCGAAAACAGGGACCCAAGGGACTTTCCAAGCCCTAATAGATTCAGGCTGCACGAGGTGCCTGATTAACCTACCCACAGTCCTAAAGTTGGGGATCTGTGCTAAAAAGCTCAACCACCCAATCCAATTTGAACAAGTGGATGGATCCCTAGTGGGGGGGACTTACGCCACACACTTGATCGAGCCAGTGAGGCTGGAGCTAGCAGACCACTGGGAAACGATTCGGTTGATAATAGCCCCCAAAATGACCGACCCAGTCATACTGGGACTCTCGTGGATAGACAAGTGGGGCCCAATCATCTGGTGGCAAGAGGGAACCCCCAGGCTGAGGATTGCAAAGGGCCCCCAACCCCTGTCGCTCCAACCAGGGAAGATGCCCCCCACACAGGGGCCCCAATCCTTCCCACCTCAGCAAAGGAAGACACCGCCAATACAAGGGCCCCTCCCTGAGGGTACAACAGAGCAACTGGTGGCCGCATCCGACAGCTCCCACGACACAGAACAAATCCCAGAGGAGTACCAAGACCTTGCAAAGGTGTTTAGGGAGGCCGAGTGTGACGTTCTACCCCCCCCCCCACCGCGAGGCCGATTGCGCCATCGAGATCATCCCTGGAGCGAAACTACCTAAACCTAAACTATATGCCATGACGCCCCGTGAAATGCAAGAAATGCAGAACTACATAGACAAGAACCTACAAAGGGGTTTCATTGAGCCAGCTAAACCACGGGTCGCGGCACTGGTCCTTTTTAAAGAGAAGAAAGACGGCTCTATGCGCCTGGTGGTTCATTTTAGAGGTATCAACGCCGTCTTATATCCAAAGACAACTTATATCCCCTTCCCCTCATGAAGTACATGCTAGCTCACCTGGCCAAAGGAAAAATTTTCACCAAACTAGACCTCCAAGAAGCCTACTACCGAATACGCATCAGGGAAGGAGATGAGTGGAAAACAGCATTCAACTGCCCCCTAGGGAGTTTCCAATTCAAGGTGATGCCTTTTGGACAACAGGGAGCCCCGGTGGTGTTCATGCAGCTGATAAATGAAGTTCTACATGAGCACCTCTACAAAGGGGCTCTCGTCTACCTGAACAATATTCTCATTTACACGAAAACCATAGACAAACACATACCCCTCGTCCACCAAGTGCTGGAGAAACTGCTGAGGGCGAACCTGTATGTCAAACTGTCAAAATGCGAGTTCCACCAATCATGCCTAGACTACTTAGGCTACTGAATATCAAACGAGGGGATAGAGATGGACCCAGCCAAAGTACAATCAGTTCTACAATGGCAACCCCCTAGCACCCGCACACAACTGCAAAGCTTCTTAGGGTTCGCGAACTTCTACAGACAATTCATCCCCTCGTTTGCAAGACTTGCCAAACCTCTGATGGACCTCCTAAAGACAGGGAGTCTGGCAACGAATCCCCGCCCGGGACAACCACTACAGTGGGACCTGACCTGTCAACGGGTATTCGAAACACTAAAAGACATGTTTGCAAAAGAACCTGTCTTAAAGCATTCTGACCCTGAACAGCCCTTCGTCATCCAAGCAGATGCCAGCGATGTGGCAGTGGGGGCTATGCTACTCCAAAAGAACAGCCAAGGGAATCTACAACCTTGTGCCTATACCTTCTGCAAGCTCACTGACACAGAGAGGCGATGGCCAGCGTGGGAAAAGGAAGCATTCATGGTGAGATGGGCGCTGCTGACCTGGCGACACCTGCTAGAGGGAGGCCAGAGACTGTTCGAAGTTTGGACTGATCATAAGAATCTGGAGGCCCTCAGAACCCCACAGAAGTTGTCGCCCAGGCAAGTCTGGTGGGCTCAATACTTCAATCATTTCAACTTCGAGCTCAAGCACATCCCGGGGGGAAGAACTTTCTGGCCGATGCCCTCTCCCAGATGCCCCAATACAACAGTGAGCGGGAGCAGGTAGTGAATGCCATCATCCCCCCTACCCAAGTAGTAGGTCAAGTGGTCACCAGACGGCAATGTTGCAACCAGCAGGGCCAACTTGCAAGTGACTTAACGACAAGACTCAAAACTGAAACATCGGCGGACCCCTTGTTTCAAGACAATCAACATCTCTTGCCAAAAAGGGATGACCTAGCATGGAAGGGGACAAAACTCTATGTCCCACAGACTCTACGCGCCCTGATCCTCAAGAGGAGCCACGACGTTAAACCAGCGGGACATTTCGGCTTCCTGAAGACTCTGAACTTAGTACGAAGATAGTTCTGGTGGCCCCACATGAGAAAGGATGTAGACAGTTATGTAAAAAGTTGTACCATCTGTGCCACGATGAAGAAACGACCAGGATGCCCTCCCGGACTGTTGCAACCAGTAGCTGAACTGACAAGAGCATGGGAGGAGATTGCAATGGATTTCATAGTAGAACTGCTGAGGAGTGGTGGAAACACAGTGATCTGGACTGTAATAGACTTATTCTCCAAACAGGCACACTTTATACCCTGTAGCGGGCTACCCTCAGCCTGCCAGTTATCCAAACTGTTCCTGAAACACATCTACTGCCTGCATGGAGACCCCAGAAGAATCATCTCCGACCGAGGGGTCCAGTTCACCGCAAAATTCTGGAGGGAGTTCCTACAATCCATAGGATCATCCCAAGGCCTCAGCTCAGCGTTTCACCCGAGCACCAATGGGGGGG
>WNWU01012193.1:0-22815 GCA_012654045.1 Ptyas mucosa
CAACAGTTTCGTATGGGGTTGGACCGTGAGTTAAGACAAGCCTGCGCGTACCGAGGTTTGGCACCGCGGTTAGCTGTATGGTTTAGAGTGGCTATAGAGCTAGACATCGCTCTTCGAGAGTTCCAGCCTCGGCTGGAATCTGCTGTTGGCCAAAGAAAGTTTGTGCCGGAGAGACCAGCAGAGAAACCCCAGATGGTGCGGGTTCCAACCCCGCCAGCAGGAACTAGTCCTGTCGTTAGGTCTCAGAGGCCGGCCTTCCGGTGTTTCAGATGCAATCAGGTGGGCCACAGGGCGGCTGAGTGTCGTTCACCAGTCCCGTGGCTCCTGCTGCAAAAACAACCATCAGGAGCCAGAGTTCCCACCAGAGGGCTCCCACGACCGTCGCAAGAGAGGATGCAAGCGGTGCAAGGACCAACGGCGGTTGCAGACGCCCCCGTAAAGAATGATGCCCCTAAATCTATGGTGGGGAAGTTTCCGGTAGTGTCGGGGGACAGCAATGACAAGGAAGTAGAAGACCCTATGGTGAGCGAACCCGTTTGCCCTTTTGTGATACCAGTGGTGCTACGAAACCCCCGTTGTCACCACCGCCAGTCACTCAGGAAGGGGGTTGTGCTTCCCTAGAGGGGTCACAGGAACCACCCTTCCCAGAAGTCTACCAAGATCTTGCAGCTGTGTTCAGTGAAGAGGAATGCGAGGTGCTATCCCCCCCGGCCCACAGATTGCGCCATCAAGTTATTACCAGGGGCCAGATTACCTAAACCACAGATGTATTCCATGACTCAACCGGAATTGGCTGAGTTACGACAGTACATCGATAGAAATCTGGCACGGGGCTTTATAATGAGCCTGTAGTACAGTGGTTTAAAGCACCCTGTTATTAACATCTATTAACATCTGCTGCTTTCAATTACTGCAAGTTCGAATCCCACCAGGCTCAAGGTTGACTCAGCCTTCCATCCTTTCTAAGGTGGGTAAAATGAGGACCCAGATTGTGAGGGCAATAAGCTGACTTTGTATAAATATACAAAAGTATGAAGGCTATTGCTTAACGCACTGTAAGCCGCCCTGAGTCTCCGGAGAAGGGCGGCATATAAATTAAATTAAAAAAAAATAAAAAAATAAAAATTACACCCAGTAGGTCTAGGATGGCAGTTCCGGTGTTTTTTAGGGAGAAGAAAGACGGGGGCTTACGCTTATGCGTAGACTTCTGGGGGCTGAACAGTGTGTGCGTAGAACATTTATATCTGCTGCCGCTTATGAAGGACCTTTTAGCCGCACTATCGACCGGTCGAGTGTTCACCAAACTGGATCTACGGGAAGCGTACTATCGCGTTCGAATCAAGCCGGGGGACGAATGGAAGACGACTTTCAATTGTCCCCTTGGTAGTTATCAATACAGAGTTATGCCATTCGGACTCCAGGGCGCCCCCGCAGTGTTCATGCAGCTTATCAACAAAGTGCTGCATGAACATCTGTATAGAGGAGTTCTTGTGTACCTGAACGATATCTGGATCTATACTTGTGACATGAAAGAGCATACAGCTTTGGTATGTCAAGTATTAGAAAAACTACTGGCTGCGAAACTATTCAAAAAAATGTCAAAATGTGAGTTTCATAAAACCATGATTGATTATCTGGGTTACAGGATATCAGCCAAAGGCATAGAGATGGATCCGCGTAAAGTCCAGGCAATCGTCGAGTGGCAAGCTCCTAAAACAAGGAAGCAACTTCAAAATTTCCTTGGTTTTGCTAATTTCTATCGCCAATTCGTCCCAGCTTTTGCTTCTATAGCCTTACCATTAACTGATCTGTTACGTACTAAAGCGTCGACAGTGAAAGCGAGACCACATCAGGTATTACAGTGGACTGCACAATGTCAAAGTGCCTTCGAACAGTTAAAATACCTGTTCACAAAAGAGCCTGTTCTCAAGCATCCGGATCTGACATGGGAATTCATCGTCCAGGTAGATGCTAGCGACGTAGCTGTAGGAGCAGTATTATTGCAAAAAAACGAGCAAGACTGAGTGCGCCCCCGCGCCTATACATCACGCAAACTAAGTTCCACGGAACGCGGCTGGGCGATCTGGGAAAAAGAAGCTTTTGGGGTGAGGTGGGCACTGATGATGTGGCGCCACCTTTTAGAAGGAGCAACCCAACCGTTTGAAGTATGGACAGACCATAAAAACCTAGAGGCCTTACAAGCACCTAGGCGGCTGTCCCCAAAACAAGTGCGCTGGGCACAATATTTCCGTAGGTTTTCGTTTCAGCTTAAATACGTTCCAGCAGGAAAGAATTTTCTGGCTGATGCACTGTCTCGGATGCCACAATATAATAGCAAGCGAGAAGAAGTAGTGGAGTTGCTTATACCATCCGTCCACAATGCGCGTATCGTGTCTGCGGCGTTACGAACAGAATCATCATTTCTGACTCATCTACAGATGGCTGTCCAACAGGATACCTGGATAGCTCAAAACCCAACATTGATAGTTCTGTGAAATGGGTTAGGATGGTTTGGTGATCGGTTATATGTCCCTGAATCTCTCAGAGCAACAGTATTACGGCAATGCCACGATGCTAAGTCAGCAGGGCATTTCGGGTTCGTTAAAACCCTTCATTTAATCAGGCGTCAGTTTTGGTGGCCACGGATGCGTAAGGAGGTTGAACAATATGTGAGGGGGTGTCCCACGTGTGCAGCAGCGAAACCATGGTCAGGAAAACCAATAGGACCCCTGCAGCCGGTAGCTAATCCTGGTTGTCCGTGGGAGGAGATCGCGATGGACTTCGTGGTGGAGCTTCTGTCGAGCAACGGACACACAGTCATATGGACCATTGTGGACCTATTTTTGAAACAAGCGCACTTCATTCCCTGTCAGGGATTACCGTCCGCTTGACGGTTGACGGATATGTTTATCCAACACATCTATCGTCTCCACGGAGTTCCAAAACGCATCATATCAGATTGGGGGGTCCAATTCACAGCGAAATTCTGGAGGTCATTCATCGATCATATAGGGTCGACTCAAGGGTTGAGCTCAGCGTTTCACCCCAGTACCAACGGGGCAGCAGAAAGAGCTAATGCCGCTGTAGAACGGTATCTACGTTGCTACGTAACCTACCAGGAAACCAACTGGTCCGCCCTTATACCCTTTGCAAAGGTAGCATACAATAACATCTGCCATCGAAGTTCAGGTCTTTCTCCGTTTCAAGTAGTCTATGGACAAGACTTCCCTGCAATACCAGAAGTAGAGCCACCGTCGTCAGGCACAACTACACCGTCTGATTGGGCCACTAAAATACAGCAAACGTGGCCGGGGGTTAAGGCCACCCTAGAACAAGCAGCTAATGAATATAAGAAATATATTGATAAGAAGAGAGCAGATCCAAAGCCGTTTGCGGTGGGGGATCAAGTTTATTTATCAACCAAATACCTAAAACTACGGTTGCCGAGTAGAAAATTAGGTCCCAAGTATATAGGCCCATTCCTCATAACCCGCGTCATCAACCCTGTAACTTTAGCACTAAAGCTGCCCAAGCTGCTTGGTAAGATACATCCTGTTTTTCACGGCAGCTTACTAAAACCCGTTTCGGTAGACAGGACAACTACCCAATCCGAGCCGCCAGGTCCTAGCCACGCAGATCATTACGAGATAGACAAAGTGTTAGATTCCAGGCTACGTAGGGGAAAATTACAATATCTAGTACGTTGGAAGGGCTATCCCTCAGCACAAGCATCCTGGGTTGCAGCATCAGATGTTCACGCTGACCGGTTGGTTCAGCGGTATCACCGTAAATACCCGGATAAACCAGGGCCAGAGGGGGGATGTGTTGCCTAATCTTAATGAGTCTGTTTTACCTCCTTCAGATAGACCCCTGGTGACAGGAGAGCCGACTGTCGAGCCGCGGCCAGGGCTCGCCATCGCTAGGGAGGGGATGGCTTAGACGGAGAGGGAGAGGTTACCCTGAATGGAAACCCACACAGCGAAGCATGGCAGGACGGAGAGCTCAGCGGCTGGCATTTCTTTGTGGTGCATGGCACCCCCCTGTGACGTAACAGAGAGCGCGCCTCGCCAAACAGCTGTTGGGAGGGGGAATTTCCTTTTGAACGCCGGATGGTGGATTGTTAAGTTTTACTCTATGTATAAATAGCACTGCATTGCAAGCGCCTGTAATGCTGACTTTAAAAAAGCATTTCCGACTTGTTCCTTTCTGCCGCCCTGCTGGCTTTCTACCTTAGTAAACGCTGTACCTTACTTCCTGGTTTGGCGTCTTCTTTGCTACTGCAAGATCGGCTGGGGTGACGAGCCAAGACCAAGGCAAATGCTCATGCCGCACAAGTTCAAGTAGCGCTTCGCTCCCACACTTCTTCTGGCCCCCGGTCTCTCAGGGAGATGCTTGACTTCCTCTCAGCCCCAAGACACTGGCTGGCCCATGAGATGAGAAAGAGAGAATGAGAGAGAGAGAGAGAGAAAAAGAGAATCAGAATGAGACAGAGAGAGAAAGAGACAAAGAATGAAAGAGAGAATGAGAGAGAGAGAAAGAGAGAGAATCAGAATGAGACAGAGAGAGAAAGAGAAAGAGACAAAGAATGAAAAAGAGAGAAAGACAGAATGAAAGAGAGAATGAGAGAAAGAGACAGAGAGAATCAGAGAGAGTGAGAGAGAGAGACAAACTGAAAGAGAATCAGAGAGAGAGAGAATCAGAATGAGAGAGAGAGAGTGGGGGGGAGAGAGAGAAAGAGGGGGAGAGAGAAAGAGAGAATGAGAGAGAGAGAGTGGGAGAGAGAGAGAGAAAGAGGGAGAGAGAGAAAGAGAGAAAGAGTGGGGGAGAGAGAGAAAGGGGGGAGAGAGAAAGAGAGAATGAAAGAGAAAGTGGGGGAGAGAGAGGGGGGGAGAAAGAGAATGAGAGAGAAGGAGTTGGGGAGAGAGAGAAAGAGGGGGAGAGAGAAAGAGAGAATGAGAGAGAGAGTGGGGGAGAGAGAGAAAGAGGGGGAGAGAGAAAGAATGAGAAAGAGAGGGGGAGAGAGAAAGCGAGAATGAGAGAGAGAGAGTGTGGGGGAGAAAGAGAGAAAGAGGGGGAGAGAAAGAGAGAAAGAGGGGGAGAGAGAAAGAGAGAATGAGAAAGAGTGGGAGAGAGAGAAAGAGAGAGGGGGAGAGAGAGAGAGAAAGAGAAAATGAGAGAGAGAGAAAGAATGAGAGAGAAAGAGTGGGAGAGAGAGAGAGGAGGGAGAGTGCCTGAAGGACCCCACCCCATCACTGGGAGTCCAGGTGTTTCAGCAAGCAACGCACTGGATTCGTATTAGTGGTCCGCGAAATTTAAAATTATGAACTTGGTGGCCCCTGAGGTCCAAAAGGTTGGGGTCCCCTGGCCTAAGACCATCGGAAAACACATATTTTCGATGGTTTTAGGAATAACTTTATGGTTGGGGGTCACCACAACATGAGGAACTGTATTAAAGGGTCACGGCATTAGGAAGGTTGAGAACCACTGGTCTAAGAACTTCTATCTCTTCCTTGAGGTTATTTACCAGAAGCATCATTTCTTTGGAGATAGTAATTACTGTAGGTAAATCTTTTAGTCTTGCTATTTCTAATGTAAGTTGATTCTGATTTTATTTTATTTTTTTAAGCTGTCATTTTCGAATTGCATAGCTTCTACTTTTTATTGTTCATTTCATTTTGCAAATCATCTAATTGCTGTTTAGCTTGCATAGTCATATTATCTTTAAGATTTTCAATATTTATTTTCTGTCCTATTTGTAAATCATCTTTCACTTTTGATAATTCTTCATGAGTGAATAAAAGTTGAGTCCTTTATCTCTCTAGTTCTGCTTTTACAGATCTGAGTCATCCTTGCAGGACTAAAGACATGAGAACGAGGTCCCCTCCACCCTTTGTGGGTGAGAAAAGGCATTGCTGCATTAGAAAAGGGGGGGTAGATAGAACAGCAACTACACATCAGTATTGTAGTTAAGTGAACTTAAAACATTTCCTTATAAACTCGAGTTTATTTTGAAAGTACAGAGAAGGAAGAAAAGTTGAACTCTGTTCTTCACTCTTTTAGGTGGCCAGACCAAACTGGGTGATTTATTTTCTTTCCTCTCAATACCTTCAATTCTTTTCTAACAATTTAAAATTCATATCTCTAGAGATCAGGCAGTTGCAGTTACCTTGAAGGTACACAAAAGACTTTAGACACACACACTAGTCATTCCTGCCTTAAATTTTAGTTGAATTAGGGAATGCACAGATCTTAACAAATAATTTTTAACAGAAATCATATCAAATTAATCAATTCAATTATCTGAGTCTTCCCATTTAGACAGGCTTTTCTTTTTATTACCTGCTAAACCCCAGGTGGGAAGAGCAATAACAATTTTCTTCTCTATTCTTAGTTCTTTCAGAGTTCTCTGGCTCTTTTAAGAATGGTAAATTATCAGAATCTTTATAACACTGTAGTATTTCTTTTCTCCTACTCTGGGTTCCTCCTAACATAACATCATAACATCATAACATAACATAACATAACACAACATAACACAACATAACACAACATAACAGCATAAACTAACCATATCATCTTTGGTCAGCCCCAAATTCTGAATCATTTTACTGTATGGTGGGGCTTCTCAACTTCTAAATATTTTTCCTTTAAGGACTAGTCGGGTCTATTTGCAGTTTGGGATTTCCTAATTGTTTTAGTGAACTTCTCACTTTTTCTCTGCCCTGTGATGTTCTGTCTAGCTCTTTCTAGCTTGGATCTCCCAGCAGTCGCTGGCCTATTTTTAAAGACCCAAATACTTCTCCATCTATTTTAGATCTCCCAGCAGGTGCTGGCTTATTTTTAAAGATCCAAAATGTATAGAGACTTTTGTTCACACATCATTTGCACTTAGCCAGGGCTCTCATGAGCACGTTTGAACTCCACTTTTCTTTTAAGGACCTTTCTTAAAATTCTTCAACATACATTGAAGAGGTGTTCGTGGAACACTCTCTTTTCCACCCATTTTCTAAGACACTGCCATTGACCTGTGGTGCTGGAGTTCCAACAGCCACCAACAGGAACTGCAATGGCTTAACCACCCACACAGTTCTAGAGTCTCATTAGGATACGCCAGTTCCGTTAGGAAGAAATGTTTCCCGGACCCAGGGAGGTGATCAAGCTCCCTCTTCTACTCTCAAGGAGTAGGCTTACAATTCCCACAATACTTGCCTGCAGGCGTCTTCTTTTTTTCTTTCTCAGCCGGCGTTATCTATTAGTTTATTTTGATCTCGTTTTTAGTTCTTGGGTCGGTCAGAACCACCGAGTACCCAGAGGGGCCATCTGCTTCCTTCCAGAGAAAAAAACTCTCAGCGGTGCCTTGAAGGTTGGGCAGGATGGCCCCACCCGGCACTGGCTGGTCTTTTCTGCCCGCAGCGAAATCTCGCTTCAGTCCTGCCGTGGTCGCCATTATGTTGCATAAAAATAAATGAATGAAATGAATTTTGAGATCAGAAAAAGCTTTTATTTATTTTGGCCAAAAGGTTCAGACATGCATTCTTTTTTTATTTATTTATTTATTTATTTATTTGTATTTTTATACCGCCCTTCTCCAACAGGACTCAGGGCAGTGAACAGCCGAGATAAAACATAACATATAAAATTTAAAAACAATTTAAAAGACATTAAATGATTTTGGCCAACAATTTAAAACAACCCAATTAAAACCAAATTCAATTAAAACCGAGAGGATGGGATCAAGCCAGCCTGGCTAGCTGGAATAAATTTGTTTTCAGGGCCCGACGAAAGGTCTGGTATCGTGCGTATCTCCGGGGGTAGGTTGTTCCAGAGGGCAGCTGCTGCCACAGAAAAGGCTCTCCCCCTGGGGGTCACCGGCCGACATTGTCTGGCCGACGGCACCCTGAGGAGGCCCTCTCTGTAAGAGCAAACTGGCCGGTGGGAGGCTATTGGTGGCAGAAGGCGGTCTCGTAGATACCCCGGCCCTAAGCCATGGAGCGCTTTAAAGGTGGTCACCAACACCTTGAAGCGCACCCGGAAGACCACAGGAAGCCAGTGCAGCTCGCGCAGGAGAGGTGTCACATGGGAGCGCCCCGTCGCTCCCATAATCCCCCACGCGGCCGCATTCTGGACTAACTGGAGCCTCCGGGTTCACCCCAAGGGGAGCCCCATGTAGAGAGCATTGCAGTAGTCCAGGCGAGAAGTGACGAGTGCCTGAGTGACCATGCGTAGGGAGTCCCGATCCAGAAAGGGACGCAACTGGCGTATCAGGCAGACCTGATAGAAAGCCCCCCTGGCCACGGCCATCATATGCTCTTCTAAAGACAGCTGTGCATCCAGGAGGATGCCCAAGTTGCGAGCCCTCTCTGTGGGGGCCAGTGATTCGCCCCCAATAACCAGCGATGGCACCAGCTGGCTATATCGGCGCGCCGGAAGCCACAGCCACTCGGTCTTGGAAGGGTTGAGTCGGAGCCTGTTTCTCCCCATCCAGGCCCGCACGGCCTCCAGGCACCGGGACATCACTTCAAGGGCATCGTTGGGGTGGCCTGGGGTGGAGATGTACAGGTGAGTTTCATCAGCATACTGATGGAACTCCACCCCAAAAGCCACGGATGATCTCACCCAGCGGCTTTACATAAATGTTAAACAGAAGGGGCGAGAGGACTGACCCTTGTGGCACCCCACAAATAAGGCACCTCGGGGTCGACCGCTGCCCCCATGCCAACACAGATTGCGACCGGTCAGAGAGGTAGGAGGAGAACCAGCGCAAAACGGTGCCCCCCACCCCCAATCCCCCAGCCGGCGCAGCATGATACCATGGTCGATGGTATCAAAAGCCGCTGAGAGATCTAACAGGACCAGGATAGAGGAACAACCCCTATCCCGAGCCCTCCAGAGATCATCCACCAATGCGACCAATGCCGTTTCCGTGCTGTACCCAGGCCTGAAGCCGGACTGGAGCGGGTCTAGATAGACAGCTTCATCCAGGTACTGTGGAAGCTGCCGCGCCACCACACTCTCAACAACCTTCGCAATAAAATGAAGGTTGGAGACTGGACGACAGTTAGCCAAAACAGCCGGATCCAGAGAGGGCTTCTTGAGGAGGGGCCTCACCACCGCTTCTTTCAAGGTGGCTGGCAGGACACCCTCGCTCAAAGAAGCATTAATAATCCTCTGGATCCAGCCTCGTGTAACCTCCCGGGAAGCCAGCACCAACCAGGAGGGACACGGGTCCAATAAACATGTGGTCGCGTTCAGCCATCCCAGAATCCTGTCCACGTCCTCGGGAGCCACAGGATCGAACTCCTCTCAGGTAACACTCTCAAGACCTGCCTCAATCATCCCGTCCGGACTTACCCAGTCAGAGGCCAGACATTCCCGAATCTGAGCGATCTTATCATACAGATACTGCACAAAGTCCTCAGCTCGACCCTGCAAGGGATCATCCCGCACTCCCAGATGGAGGAGGGAGCGGGTCACCCTAAACAGGGCGGCTGGGCGATTATCTGATGACACAATAAGAGCGGCAAAATAGCTAGGTTTTGCCGCTTTTATCGCCACTAGGTAGGTCTTAATATGAGACCTCACCAGTGTTCGGTCGGATTCGGAATGGCCGGTCCTCAAGCCGCTCTCCAGGCGTCTTTTCCGGAGCTTCATCTCTCTCAGCTCCTTAGAGAACCAAGGAGCTAGGTGAGTTCGGTGCCGGGTCAGAGGCCGCAAAGGCATGACGCGGTCCAAAGCCCCGGCGGCCGCATTATCCCAAGCAGCCACCAAGTCTCAGGAAATGGCCCAAGCTCCATCTGGAACCTATCAGCATCCATCAGGTGCCTGGGGCGGAACCACCTCATCGGTCCCGCCTCCCTGCGGCGGGGTGTAGCGGTTAGAAAGTCTAGTCGAAGGAGTGAGTGGTCAGACCATGACAAGGGTTCGATGACTATATCCCCTGTATCAAGGCCACTCGACCACTGACCAGAGATAAAAACTCTCCAGAGTGTGTCCGCCCATGTGAGTAGGGCCATGAATTAACTGAGTCAGGTCCATGGCCGTCATGGAAGCCATGAACTCCTGAGCCACCTCAGACGTTTCACCGATGGATGGCAGGTTGAAATCCCACATGACCAAAAGTCTGGGGGTATCAACCGCCATCTTGGCTATGATGTTGAGCAGCTCAGGCAGGGCCGTTGCCACGTGGCAGGGAGCCAGGTATGTGATCAACAAGCCTATCTGCACTCCACGGCCCCACTTCACAAGAAGGGACTCACATCCGGCTATCTGTGGAACAGTGGTTTCCCTCGGATCAAGACCTTCCTTTATAATAACCGCCACACCCCCCGCCCCTGCCCTGAGCTCTCGGCTGATGGAATGCATGGAAGCCTGGTGGGCACATATCTACGAGGGGAACCCCCCCTCCTGGCCCAACCTGGTCTCCGTAATACCTGCCAGGTCCGCTCCCCCCTCCTGAATAAGATCGCAAATGAGGGGGGCTTTATTTACCACGGACCTGTTGTGTCTTCGGCTCCCGAGCCCGGACCTCCGGAGGAAGAATCCTCCGAAAGTGAAGAGGAGGAGGAGGCAAGGGCCTCCTCCCCTGGCCCGTCTGGTTTGGCACCACCCCAGGCCCCAGCTGAAAGCCCTGTGGAA
Source organism: Ptyas mucosa (assembly GCA_012654045.1). NCBI lineage: Eukaryota > Metazoa > Chordata > Lepidosauria > Squamata > Colubridae > Ptyas > Ptyas mucosa. Next base: position 10,636 of record WNWU01012193.1, read on the forward strand.
GAAAGCTCCTCTGAGTCAGACGTTAATGAGGAGAGGGAGTGGATTAATCCCAGGTGGTGACGATCAGAGAGACGGGCTCAGCAAAGGAGTGGGTGGGGCCGAGCACGAGGTGATGAGTCACAAAGCCAACGCCCCACAAGGTATAAAAGGAGCTGACTTTACCTTGTTGGCTTTTGTGACGAACAAAGTTTTACCCTGACTGCTTGTGTCCTGAAATACTGCAGCAGCTAAGTGTTTTTCTTTTAAACGTGTATTGGACATAAATACTTGGAGCCTTATCAGGGACTGGCCGTGGCAACTCAAAACAACAGCTGTCGTTATCTCTCCCGGGCTCGCTGCCAGCTTGTTGTTTATGGATGGTAAATAAACAACTTCTGAATACTCCTGTTCGAGTGTGTGTGCTTGTCTGGGGACAGAACAGGACCTGGCATTGCACAACAGCAGCCGAAGGCCCTGAGAGTCTGAACAACCTGGGGAATGAGAAGGGCTATGGGGGCCAGGGCATGCCACCGCTCGAAGATAGCGAGTGCGCGCCCCCACCACATGATATGGCCCCCTGCTCCCACCATATCTGCCCCTCCCACTCAGTGTATTGATAGAAAAGCCCTTGGCAGAATGAACTCTAATGTCCCCCTTACCCTCGGAGTCTGCACCCTCCGTGGCCCAACTGGCAGCTGGACCAGACCCCTCCCCCTGTGGGTTTACCCCCAAACCCACACAACCCTCCTGCCCCCTAGAACCCCTTAAAAATCTTTCTAAAAATTTCCCCAGAAAGCCCCTCAATCCCCTTTTTGCGACATGTCACCTCTCGGGGTGCCAAAACCCATCATAAAGGTAGGCCCTCAATAGAGTGGAGGGCCACACCTGCGAGAGGGGGGAATCTCGCAGAATAAGAAGCTCCGCTGGCGAATACATCTAAATAAATAATCGGGGGAAGCTCACGACCAGGGGGTTAATCGAGTTGGTCCAAAATCCGGAAGGGGTATCCAGTCAATTCCAAGTCAATAGACTCCACTGCTCTCTCACAGCAGTGGATGGAGTCTTAAGCCATTTCGGGGCCAGATGTCAACACCAGCCGCCCTCTCATGAAAGCTGGGAAGCGCCAAGAACCGCAGTCATCGACCAACTCCATAACAGACTTGAGATCCAAGGTATATCCCTCTACAAATGGGAAGCATTGATAACAACCACCAATCTACAGGACCACGGGCCAGGAAGAGACTCTGGTGGCTGCACCTTAGGCGAATCAGGAGATCATAAAAAGTCCATGGGAGGCAGATGTCACATTGTTCAGAGGCACCTCCAGATGATAAATAGCCATGCAAAGGCCAAATTGACCACATGAGGCACAGAAGACCTGGCCAGGGATCTTTCACAGCCAATGAGGTCAACAATGCCTCTAGCTCACCCCCCTCCACATAAGGGAGGGGGGAGAACCTCTGGAACGACCAGGGGTGGGCCCTCTCAATGGGTCTCTGGAACGACCAGGGGTGGGCCCTCTCGATGGGTCACCCCCCCCCCCCCAGCTGCGCAACCGGGAGTTCCAAAGGCAAACGTTGGTGGCATAGTTGGTATAATGGTCCAAGTGTCCCTCGCTCTCCCAATGGAGGCCTCCTGTCCCTCTTCGCCCTCTCTGATGTCATCTCCCGCAGCTGCTCGTCCCAGCGTTGCAGCCAGCACCAACATTGACGTTGGCAGCCCCCCGAAATCAAATAGAAATCATTTTATTTACATTCTGAACAAAAGACCTTCTTTAAGACACGTATCTTTATAGTAACAAAAAACAGGAAATGTGAAATAAACCTCCTACATGCTAGGCTCTCCCCCTCCTCCCATTATTGCCTGAACAGGAAGGTTAGTTAATTCTTGTGGTTTGACTTCTTGAACTCTCCAACTGTAGAAAGCGTGGTTTAACTTTTTGAACCCAGCAACTGTCTTTTAGAATAATTAGTCAAGGGTCCTTCAGATATCAGGCTGACCCCGTATTATTTCACTCTTATATCCAAATTTCACTTTACGTCCTACCTTAAAATGATGGTTAATAAAGCCTCTGAATAGTTAAGGCAGGCAGTCTTCTTGTTACCAAGCATGGAGAAATATATATGCAATTAATAATAATTTATTAAATTTGTATGCCACCTGACTCCAGCAACTCAAGAAAATCTGTTCCATCTAAGGCCACGCCCACACAGTCACACGACCACCAAGCCATGCCCACCCAGTCACACTGTCAGCCTCCGGATTTACTGCTTTGGCTGCCATAGTAACGGGAGGGGGGAGAGCTAGGGACCATGGGGAGCTGGAGGAGGGAAACGAAACTCAAGAAGAAACGAAACTGAATCTTTGAAGTTGGTATCGGGTCAACTGTCATGGCATTCCTGATTGATGACGCTGCCAGACGCTGCCAGACGTGCTTCCACCTGACCCCTGAGAGACCTTTGGATTGGATGATTTACGATGGACAGTGGGAGGGGATGCTTTCTATATGCACTTTTCGTGCCTATTGCCTTTAGTTTCAGCTTTTCTTGGTTGCGTTCACTTCATTTTCTAGTAAAAGTACCTTTCTCTATAAACAATGGAGTCTGGGTCATTCTTTCCTGGACTTTGAAGGAAGCACACCTGACACACACGCCCACCCAGCCACACCCACCCAGTCACATGACCACCAACCCACGCCTACCTAGTTGCATGACCACCCAGTTACATGACCACCAGGCCACGCCCACTAGGCCACGCCCACAGAACCGGTAGTAAAAAATTTTGAATTCCACCACTGGATAGCAAGGCTTCCCACCCAAAGGGTAATTGCTGTTAAATGTTAACTAGGAAGGCCCAATTACCCAATGGCCTCTTTCCTTAAGGAAAGAGAACACTGGATTTATTGTAAAGTTACCATTTCTACAATGGATGGAAGACCTTTTCTTTCCTGATAAAATTAACCCTCATTACTTGAGACATGGTGTTCTTTCAGTTTCTACTTGCTTTTAAATTTTGCCTATGGAGATTCTCAGTCATCCAGGTCATGGTTGTCCCAAAGGTGCTTTTTCAAGAGGCAACTGGACTTTCTGGTTTTTCTTTGGAGACTGTTCTGACCTAGGCTTCTTGAGAAAGCTTAAATCACATGCTTAGTCCCAAAAAACCCTCTTTTATTTAAATGGCTGTGAATTATGGTCATTCACAGCCCGTAATAATTCACAAACAGTCTGTGAAGATTCCGACAGATGTCTGCCACAGTCTTTCAAGGTAATGCTGATAAGCACCCACCTTTATCTCCCTTGAATTGCTGCCAGAGACCTAATTGCCAATTAGTTTTGCAAAGCCAAACGGAGCACAGAGTCAAACGGAGCTTCTCAGAGTTTGAACAGACCAGAATGAACAAATTGCTTCCTGCAAAGGCTCACGGCCATTTGCTCCTCTCTTATGTCTTATGGGAGGGGCCAATCATCTCCAAGCCTTACTCCCAAGCCACCCCTTTTGTCTTAACTGTTCTTGCCTCCTGGCAGCTCTGCGCATGTGTGCACTGGGAACAGGCTCCCCTTGTTCTTCTGCCTAGCTAATGTCAGATTCTGGAGGCTCCAGAGGCAGCACATAACTACCAGATGGCTCTGGCCCCCTCTCTGCCTCCAACGTAGAGCCCTCATCCGAGCCTTCCCCAGACTCCAGGACTGGCCCACATTCCTCCCCAACCTCCTCACTGTCCGAATCTGCTGCCAGCTCTGCTGGCCGCTGGCAAACCACAACAGAGATGTTTCACTTCTCATCCAAGAAGCTTTTTCAGCTCTGGCTGGATGGTGATCTTATTAAGATATCATGCGATACTAGAATTTTACCAAGGGGAATATAAAATAAAATAAAGAGAACTGAAGACAGAGGGTCATAGTTGTCAATGGTTTTCTTACAGTTATCAGAAAGATTTAAAGTAGATAAAATAATTCATGGTATTGAACAATGTAAGACAGAATTTGAAATGGAATTGTTTACAAATTATGAACATGTAATTGCCAAAATGTATAAACTTTTATTGAAATTTGAAACAGAAGAAAAACAGGCCAAAGAATGTATGATAAAGTGGGCTAAAAACAGTTATAATATAAAAATGGAGCAAAGGTAAAATACTGTATGCGGTTGAAAGGATTGAAATTTACATGTTATAATCTTAAAGCGATTTTTTATAAAATGATGTACCATTGGTATAGAAAATCAGAAGGAATTATCACCAGAAAAAAATTCTAGAATGTATAAAGGTACTTCAAATTTATGTTGGAAATGTGAACAAGGGTCATTTTATCATACTTGGTGGAAGTGTAAAAAGCTAGAAAATATTGGGCTCAAATATATACAGCAGTGGTGAAATCCTAATTTTTTTACTACCAGTTCTGTGGGCGTGGCTTGGTGGGCGTGGTGTGGCTTGGTGGGCGTGGCTTGGGCGTGGCAGGGAAAGGATACTGCAAAATCTCCATTTATTTATTTATTTATTGGTTGGTTGGTTGGTTGGTTGGTTGGTTGGTTTGATTTATATGCTGCCCTTCTCCGGAGACTCAGGGTGGCTTACAATGCGTTAAGAAATAGCCTTCATACTTTTTGTATATACCGGCTTAGTAGGGCTTTTGGCCCCCCCAAGCAGTGTTTTTTTTTTATACAAAGTCAGTTTATTGCCCCCACAATCCGGGTCCTCATTTTACCTACCTCTGAAGGATGGAAGGCTGAGTCAACCTTGAGCCTGGTGAGATTTGGACTCGCAGTAATTGCAGGCAGCTGGCAGCTAAGTGCTACTTAACAGCACTTTAGTCCGCTGCACCACCAAGGCTCTTTCCCACCCCACTCCTGGGGGAAGGATATTGCAAAATCTCCATTCCCACCCCACTCTGGGGCCAGCCAGAGGTGGTATTTGCTGGTTCTCTGAACTACTCAAAATTTCTGCTACCGGTTCTCCGGAACCTGTCAGAACCTGCTGGATTTCACCCCTGATATACAGTGATTCAGGGTTTTTTAAAGATTAACATTCAATTGAAACTGTTAGAATATTCATGACTGGGAAGACATGGTAACAAGGTCAGCCAATGAATAGGCATAGCAACTAAGTCAGCCAATTGGGAGCTGAGACAGACTGGAGCCAGGGCGTGTCTTAGTCTGCAGCTTCTGATTCTGTGCAGAGAATTGAAACTGAAACCAAGCAGTGTGTGCATGCTGTCTGCTCTGCTGAAAATGAAACTAACTGTTCTCTCCTGCCTTGTGTTGTAACTGCTACTATGTTGAAGAAGAATCAACTATTGGTATTGTAAATACTTCATCTGTTATTATGTGTATAAAGAAGTTAATGAATCCTGCTGAATCAGTTTATCTGTGTGTGCTTTTGGATTTGATTTTTGCAAGAAGCTCTGACAGAAACCAGAACTTTTCCTCCTGGTATTGATTGATAAACAGTTAGAAAAGAACCATGGAACATGCTTTTTATATTCGATAACTGCAGCAAGACTATTGCAGAGATTATTGCAGATGGTGGACACTGGGCAAAGCTACAAGGGCCAAGGCCAGGCAGCAATGCTGCAACACCGACAATGCCCTGAAGACTGCGGCTGTCAAACAGAGGGGGTGGGAGCTGGCAACTGCTGGGGCTTCTGTGGCAGCAGAGGGTGCGAGGGCACAGCTGGAGCTTGGTGGCCCCTAGGAGAGGCCCTGGAAGTCCTGAAACCAAAGCTGGACCAGTCAATTTGAAGCCGTGGCTGATGCCCAGTGGCCCTTGAAAGGGAATTGGAAAAGACCTTGGGGACAGTGTGGCCATCCAAGGTGCAGTGGATGGGACGGCGGTGGCTATGTTGGAGGAGTACTAAGGGCCTGAAGCATCACTGAGACCTGGCTGACTCTGGAAGGGAGGGTTCCCCACTTGGCGATGTGCCCAGCCGGGTTTAGGGTTTGGCACCAGCTGAGACCCCAGGAGACGGCACATGAGGTAGCAGTGGTCATCAGGATAATTTCCTTTGGCCTTCAGGGATCATACTCCCCACGTTTCCAGCTGTGAGACCCTGTTTCTGAAGCTGGGCTCATGGGATCAGTTGGGATTGTTGCTACTGTACCAGGCTCCCTGCTGCATAGCAACCTTCCTATCTGAGCTGCTGGAGGCCATCTCAGGGTTGGCAGTGGAGGTCCCCAGGTTTATGGTTCTGGAGGACTTCAATCTGCCTTCCCTGGGTTTGGCCTTGGAAGCAGCCTGGGAGTTCACGGCCACCATGGCAGCCACGGGCCTATTCCAGATCATCTTGGGTACAACTTGGGACAGTGGTCACATGCCAGGTATGATTTTCTTGTCAGACCAATGGCAACATGAACTGGATGGGGAACTGTTGTTATCCCCCATCATGGTCAGATCATACCCTGGTATCCTTGAGATTCTCTTATACCTCCCACCTCCCCAAGGAGGCTGGACCCATTCAAGCGGTCTGCCCCCAGTAACTGATGGACCTGAATGGGTTCCAGAGGGAACTGGGGGATATCCCAGGAGCTTTGCTGCCAAAGCTTTGGTTGCGTCCTGGAATTAAAGGGTGGCTGAGGTTATGGACAGGATCATGCCTGTGCAACCTCTCTCTTTTTTTTTTTATTGAAAAAGTTTTAAAAGTTTTACATACATTTTCTCCCCCCTCCCCAACCAGCCCCCCCGACTTCCCAGAGCAAATACAAGATAAAATACAGCTCAAATTCTCTAAATTAAACTCCATTTCACACTTATCATAATCATAATCATTAAACAAGTAGATAAAAGGAAAGCAAGTCTTCTTTCTTCTTATTCCATCTAATTCAACAGAATTAATCTCCATTTATAATTACAGCAGTTAATAAAACAATTAAGTATTACCTAATCAAACCTATCATTACTCAATATAGCTAATTAATACTTAACAAATTATTAGGTCTATACAATTTAACAAGATATTTTATAACTTCTTTCATTTAAAACAAAGAAAAAAACCCAACAAGAACAAAAAAAAAAGAAACCCTCATTCAAAAAAACCCAAATTTAAAATAAAATACTATATAAAGTCTTCCGTCCTCCACTTTTAAACCATCAAGGTCCAATTATAGTTAAAACACTTAATTAAAAAAAAATAATAAATTTTTAATTAAAAAATATAACAATCAAACCTCTTATTAATTTATCAATACAGATAAAACGTCATTTAATAACTATATCAAACATTTAAATTCTTCATACTAGATTAAACCAGTTGCTAATCTTCTTGTCTTCACAACTTCCAACAGCATATAGAATATCTTCATTTGCGTCTACCCACCTAAATAAAAAATTGCTTCTTTATAAAAAAAAAAAACCCCGAGTGACTTTATAATTATATTCGAAATAGTATCCATCAAATCCAGTCAAAAATTAGATTAGTAAATTCATCAGACGTATTAGGGAAACCACCAGATCAGCTGCAATTGCTCTAGGTCCATAGTCCTTTTGCCTTATATTTATTACCATCAAACAGGAAACTCCAATTTACTATATTCAATAAAACTTCTGCGATTACAGTTAGATCCAGATTTATTACAGTCCTTAATAAAATATTCCAAATCATTCAAGTCAGGGCATATTTCACAGCCCAACACACCAGCATTGCTGTGATCTGTTTATTCTTCTCAAAATATTCCAATACAGCTGTAGATTGCCTCCTCATCGTCGCTCATCACTTAGTTAACTGGCATTAAACTGCTGTCTGCTTTTTTTTCCCCCAAAAATTCAAAATCTTTAAACAGTTAAACAATACTAAAATGATTGTCAAAAATCTGACAGAGAGCAAAAAAAAGGAACTGGAAAGAATGGCAGGCTTTGAGATTGTCTCAAAGGTCAAATATTTAGGAGTACAAATCGCAGATTCAAATGTTAAACTGTTTCAAAATAATTATGAGGTTCTGTGGCAAAAGATACAAAAAGACATGCAAAACTGGAAGAAACTGCAGTTATCATTGCTTGGAAGAATATCAGCAGTAAAGATGAATGTTTTACCTAGATTTATCTTCTTATTTCAAATGATACCGGTGCTTAAATCAGATAAACCATTGCTAGAATGGCAAAAAGGACTGAATAAATTCATTTGGAATGATAAAAAACCAAGAGTCAAACTGAAAATAATGCAAGATACTCGTGAGAGAGGTGGTCTTAAACTCCCAAACCTTCGACTATATTATGAAGCAACTGCATTGATACAATTAAGTGATTGGTTTGGGAAAACTAAGACTGATTTGTTGAATATAGAAAGTCATGACCTTGTTTGGGGATGGCATGCATATCTATTTTATGATAACAAAGTGGACAAAGTGTTTAATAGTCATCTACTTAGAAATGCCTTGTTGAGAGTCTGGAGGAAGCACCGAATTAATTGGGATTACAAGATTCCGTTTTGGCTGGATCTTGCTGATACCATGTGGAATACAAATATTAAGTCACTCGGGGGTTTCTTATATAAAGAGTTACTTTACTTTGAAGAGGGCAGGTGGCGATTGAAGACTTTGGATATGCTGTTGGAAGAAGGGAAATCGTTGACTTGGTTGCAGTACAATCAATTACAGATGAGATGGAAAGAAGATCAACAAACTGGTTTAATGGAATATGAAGTAGAATTGGTTGAACAGATAAAGCAGACAGGTCCAATGCATATTAAGAGAGTTTATAATGTTCTGTTAGAAAGGGATTCAGAAAATGAGCTAGTTAAAGATTGTATGATTAAATGGGCACAAAATTTCTCTCAACCAGTTATGATGGAAACATGGGAAAAATATGGGTTCAGAATGTTAAATTTACACAGTCACAAAATCTACGAGAAAATTTTTATAAAATGTTTTATAGATGGCATTTAGACCCCAAGAAATTGTCTTGTATGTACCCTAATGTGCAGCCAAAATGTTGGAGATGTGATTGTTTAGATGCTACATATTATCACATATGGTGGACGTGCAAAAAGGTGAGGGCTTTTTGGATAAAAATTTGGTGGGTTATGCAAAATGTTTTAAAGAAAAAAATACAATTTTCTCCGCAATTTTTTCTATTGGGTATAGTTAAAGACTTTACACTGGGTGAAACTAAACTGATTTTGTATATGGTGACAGCAGCTAGGTTGTTGATTGCCCAACATTGGAAGAGTGACGTCTTACCGACTGTTGACCAATGGACTCAGAAGATGGCTGGATTTGCAGAAATGGCAAAGATTTCAGCTTTTTTAAAAGATCAGACGCATGAGAAGTATATACAGGAATGGAAATTATGGATTGAGTATGTACAGAATAAGTATCAGACTAGAAAATATTATATCGCTTTTAGTTGAGAAGGATTGATGATTATGTTAGTAAACATAGAAAAAAGATATGGAAGATTGAATAATATATATATTGTTTGGGAATATTAGCATTGCATATAATGGAAGTCAAGGGGGGGAGGGAAGAGGGTGGAGGGGGAGGGCTAGGGTGGGGGTGGGATGGAATTATATATTGTTTTTTATATGTATTTTATAACGCTGGGTTAGGGTGGGGGGGGGAAAAAGGGGGAAAGTTTGTATTTGTAAAACTTTTTCAATAAAAAAAAAATGTTGTGCGAGCTCTAATCTCTAAGTCTCTTATTGCAAAAGTCCATGGCTGTGCAGGAGGATTAAAAATCATACAGTGAGTGCCTTCTCTGAGAAGCAATAGTGTAATCTCACTGACCCAGGCTTTATAATTATGCCCTGACATTTTTAGTTTGGACTCACCAGTTAGTGGGGCAACAGAAAATGCCCGGTGAGGAACATGCATTTGGTATGCTGGCTGTGCCATTGGAGGTGGACCAGGAGCTGGTCTTGGTTGTGCCATTGGAGGTACATATGCAGGCATTTGTGGCTGTTGCATTGGAATCTGCTGCATTCCAGCTGCCATTTGTGCTTGAGCTTGCCTTTGCTGCATTAAGCGTTGTTGTGTTCCATCTAAAGAGACACCAGCACCACCAGGGGGTGTAGGAGATCGGGTCTGTGGAAACACTTGTGGCATTTCAGCCTGAATATTTGAACGAGCCAAGGACATGTTTGCTAACGTCTGCTGCAACAATTCAAAATGTTCATGTAAACTGTGTTGCCTTTCAGCTTCCTCTAGTAAATTACTTTCGCCAGCAGATGGTGCTGCACCTATAGTTCCGGGCAGGTCTGCTTGCGTGGCACTTGTAATTTGATCAGGGAGGATTTCATGTGACGTGTGCACTGCTATCTGTTTTAATTGGCCTGACACAGAATCCACCAGGGGGTGTGTCTTTGGCTCTGAAGAAGAAGCCAAAATGGTGCTTTTAGATATTTTTAAGTCACGAGGCTCTCTCTTATCTTGCTCAAGCATAAACAAATCCATCTTTGCCTGGGATAGTTCGTGTTCATAAGATTGTATTAAATCACGATAACTTTTAATGGCTTGCTCAGAGCTTTGAGGAGAATAACAAATCTTTTCTCTCTCTGTGTGGGAGGAAAAATGCTCCGCGGTTTGTGAAAACTTTGGCCTTGCACCAAGCATTTCAAAATCTGAAGGCTCTGGGATTGTTTGTGAAAATGAATAATTAGAAGGAGATATTACTGACCTCAGTCGTTCATCGCCTTCAAAAGCAGCAGTACTATATTCTTGTTCCTGAAGCCTCTGCGAGAGCATTTTATCAGTTTGAGTTTCTCCCACGGCTGTTTCTCCTAGTCGGGTTGCTGAAGAAAGCGGCTGAAAACTTGAAAACCTCCTTTCTGTCTGCTCTTCGTTGGAAAGATCAATCAAATCATTTACGAAGAGTGGTCTTTTTTTTCTTTTTCTTCTTCAGCATGTTAGTAGATAACTAATTAGCGTTCCGCAGTCGCAAATTAATCATTCTAACTAACTAGCCTAGAGGTCTTATCAGAAGTAACAAACAAGGAAAAAGCCATAACTTTTAACCGTCCGACTGCTACCAGGTGTCAGGGCGTTGATTGATCCCATCCTGGCTCTGGGATAATCGCACCCTGGTTAGAGGTTTGGACCATGGCTTCTCCTCGAAAATATACCTTTAGAAAATAAAACCCGAAGAAGTATTTCTAAGAAAACTCATTTTATTGTAAAAGTAAAAATAAAGATAACTCTTATTAGCTAATTGGCTACATCTTTGGCAGCGTTCCTGCCGGACCTCTTGGCAGGCAGAACAAAGGAGTAAGAAAGAAAACAAAGGAATGTGGAGGATGCGCAGTAGTTAGTTACTGATAACGACTTGGCAAAACTACAGTAAGTCTATTAGTCCAAAAAATGAGAGCTCAGCTGGGAAATACAAGAACGCAGTGACACTGGGGACAGAGAGGGAAAGACCCCTGCTCAAGTGTTCCCTCTTCGATATTCATATATTTCACTGGTGGGCTGTAATTGTCCAAACTGTTTTTCAGGCTGTATCAGAGAAGGTCTTCATGGATGTAATCTAACATAAATATCTGTGCATTAAATAATTTGTATTCTGTTACAGAGGGAAGTATTGAGAAATCAGAGTTACAGTGTGACATGGAGCTATAAAGAGTAGGACTATAAAGTTTACCTTGACTATAGTTCAAAACAAGCCAAATCTGAGTGCCTCTTTCAATTTATGATAATCGTCCCTGTGATTATTCTGATGCTTGCTGTGATTTGATTCTTAAATGAATTGTTTTAATGTTATTACCTTGCTTTCAAAAGGTTAACAGGAAAGACATTTAATAATAATAACCACAACAACAATAATAATATACTTGGTTGATACCTAGGATGCTGGCAGCAACCCGTATCAACCATCAGCACCAGTCAATAATATTTGTGATACATTTTTAAATGTTCAATTGACTGAGTTTCATGTTTAATAAATAGAAGAGATGATAATAAAGCAAATTTATGTTGGTCCTTTTCTACAGATCTTTTGTAAAGTTTTAATCTTGGTAGGTTGCTAACCACATGTTGTATCTGGGATTTTGGTTTCTTTAGTACTGTAGAACTTGCTGCCTTTTCATTGAAATTCCTTTTGCAACCCTGTGCAAAATTTGTTATGGTTAAAGACTTGGAAAAAAGAAACTTTTATTTTGAGGTGTTGCACTTTTTAAAGGTGAAAGTTCAGTTCAGGCTCCTTGTACTGTGCCACCTTTCTAGGGTATAAAATCTTAGGGAGACATAACTGAAAAATCAAGTGACTATCTCTTCTACATAGGG
>WNWU01012193.1:22915-46719 GCA_012654045.1 Ptyas mucosa
GATATTTAGAACTTCCTATAGTCCATGAGGGGGAAAGGTTGACTGGGACGATAGTCAACATTTGGAGTAGGACGTTTGAATGTCTATACTGCATTATTCAATACAGTAATTACATTGTGGCTGAAGACATGGAATGGAATATCAGTTTTATCTCAGAACTACTATTGATTTTATAGTGAAAAATAATATTTTTAACAAATGTAAAACAGCTAAGAATCAAATCTTACTGACTCCCAGATCTCTGCCATAGAGAAAGTAGATTTTGAGCTAGTCTATATGAATGAAAAAGATCTGAACACAAAGTACTTCCTTAAAAGTTAACATCTATTCTCTAATGTTTAAAAGAAAGCAGAATGGGTTAGAATCAAAGTATCAGAAAACAGAAAGCATCTTGATGAATTGCATGAATAAATCTCTTGCTGCTTCTGTGAGTAGGAAACCACTTTGTTTCAAAAATTTTACCTCATTAATGCTCAACTATAGCATGTAACTAGATAACTTGTGTTCTGTTGGATCATCATTTCAAAAATATTTCCCTTTTGAGAAGGGCCAGCCTCCCTCCTCTTCTTGCTCTCCAGAGATCTGTCAAGACAGAAGTTGGACTCCGCACCTCCACACGCAGCAGCAGCATCACCCTCCACCTCCTGCTTTACCTGGCCAGCCTCCCCCACGTAGCTCCCCCGCCACCTCCTCTTCTCCAGAGATCTCTCAAGGAAGAAGTTGGACTCGGAGGAAACTGCTTCCTGCAAACTTTCTCCTCCGCACTTCCACATGCAGCAGCATCGTCCTCTGCCTCCTGCTTTGCTGGGAGGGGGCACTGGATAGGGAAACACCAACAATGTCTGGGATTGGGAAAAGAACATCTCCTTTGGTGTGCTGTGCGTGCACACACACACACACACACCATTCCAAGCTTGGAGACTTTTATCAAGCTACCAAACTGCCAATCATGCAAGGGCTTGGGGAGAAGGCCCTCTCCTTACTCTGTGGATAAATGTCCCCAAACTTGGAATGTGGTGCGTGTGTGCACGTGCTTGGCTGCCAGCAGTTTGGGGAGGCAAGCTTATGGGGCACCAAGTTGTCTCCATTTCGAGTTAGCCGGTGCGACTTGTTCCATCCCAAGTCAGCCACGCCCAGTGAGCGGCGTTCAGCCAGCTACGTCAAGCCGGCCACTCCCAGTGTTGTGGCCCGCCAGCAGCCTGCGCGGATCGTGGTTGATCCCAATGACGAGGAGGCTGGTGTGGGGTTGCGCCAGCAGCCGGCGCAGCCGGCGCTCACGTCGGACAGCGAGGAGGCTGAAGAGGATGTGGTGCCAGAGACAGAGACTCAGCCTGGGCCTTCAGAACCTTCAGAGGCTCCTTCAAGTGGAGAGAGTGAAGTGGAGGAGCCTCTCCTCAATGCTCGAGCACGCAGGGCTGCCAAAAGGCAGGAGTGGCTACTCAGGAGGAGGAGGTCTCCTCAAGAGTAAGGTTTGAGGATAATTGGCCACTCCCTTAGCCTATTTAAGTCTCACGCAGTTAGTAATTTCTTGCTGGAAACAACATGTAATTATTACAGAACATTTTGAGAGTGAGTGTCTTATTGTATCTTGTTTTCTGGGCTGGTTGCCAACCTTTGCCGGACTTTGTTTATTCTTGGTACGTTATAACTTTGATAAGGACCGTTGGTGTGTGTCACAATCCTTGGGAATCTGGAGCTGGGGCAGAACACCCACCCAGATTTCAGCAAGGCATTTGACAAAGTAGAGCACAACCTACTTCTTGGTGAGCTAGAAAAATGTGGGATGGACAGCATCTGTCAGACCTGCCTCAGCTTGGACTCCTAAGTAGAAACAATCCTTAGCTCCATTTGTTGCAGAAGGAACAGTTTTATTAGAAGTCAAATGAATTGCAGTAAATCAAAGCCAGAACTAAAGGGTTGCATGCAAAGGTTCCCCAGTTAACTATCCTTTTCCCATTCCTCCTCCCTGTTATCTCCCTATTGTCCAGTCACATGCAAAGGAATTGTTTTGGCAATGTTCTCTCATCAGTGGGCCAGATGATGAGAGGTTGCATTACCTTCTCAGAACTCTGGCCTTGGGACTACGAGCCAATGTCTTGGGAAGGCATGATTAGTAGTTTCAGTTTCCCTCTTCCCAGCTGCTCCCCTCTCCCCCCCCCCCCCCCCATAGACAGCATCACCACCAGATGGATTTGTAACTGGCTGACAAACTACTCAACAAGAGTAGTCCTTAATAGTACTATATCTACATGGAGGGAATGAAGCAGTGGGGTACCACAAGTTTCTGTCTTAGGCTCAGTACTCTTCAATATCTTCATAAATGACTTAGATGAGGGAATAGAAGGGGAACTCATCAAATTTGCAGATGACGCTAAACTGGCAGGAATAGCCAACACCCCAGAAGACAAGCTCAGGATCCAAAAGGATCTTGACAGACTTGAACAACAGGCTGTATCCAACAACATGAAATTTAATTTGGAGAAAAGCAAGGTTTTACACTTAGGCAGGAAAAACCAAAGGTACAAGTACAGATTAGTCCGAAAGGTGCTTTTTCAGGAGGCAACTGGACTTTGTTTTTTCTTTTGAAGATGTTTCGCTTCTCATCCAAGAAGCTTCTTCAGCTCTGACAGGATAGTGGGGAATGGAAGGATTTATATTCCTTGCAGACAGCTGGTCATTTGCATCCTTTTAGAGGGTCGTTGAAGCACTTTGAGGTTTATTTGTGTCCTTAGGGTCACCTGAGTAGTGCTCCTGGTTCCCGTAGTCTGCAATTTTTTCCTCTGGAAATCCATTCCTACTCCCACACCATTCAAAGGGTGTTTATCCCAAATTGTATAGCTAAAAGTCTGTAGAGATTCTCAGTCGTCCAGGTCATGCTTGTCCCAAAGGTGCTTTTTCAGGAGTCAACTGGACTTTCTTGTTTTTTCTTTTGAAGAAAGAAAAGAAACAATGCTTCCAGTGTTCCTTTGGGGATGAGGAATACACCAAGATGTCACTCAGATAGATGACCACATATTTGTCCAATAAGTCCTGAAACACATCATGCATAAAGTGCATGAACACCACAGGGGCATTGGTGAGTCCAAAAGGCATAACCATGTATTCAAAGTTTCTGTACCAGGTCTAGAATGCTGTCTTTCATTTGTCCCCTTTTCTAATCCGGACAAGGTTGTCCGCCCCCCTCAAATCCAACTTTGTGAACACTGTTGCTCGTCGCAGCCACTCCATCAATTCGGAGATTAACAGGAGTGGGTACCGGTTCTTCACAGTGATAGTGTTTAATTTTTGATAATCGCAACAGAGTTGTAACTCTCCCAATTTTTTCTTCACAAAAAGAACAGGAGCGGCTAAGGGGGAAGATGATAACCAGATGAACCCTTTCTTAAGCTTCTTTCCTATGAAGTCCTGGAGGGTTCTTGAGCTCTGGTTCAGACAATTGAATAAATCTGGCCCACCCGCAATTTGGCCTTTGGCACCATGTCTATAAGATAGTCATACGGGTGATGTTGGGGAACTTGCTGTTCCTGGCCTCTTCACTCCTGGCTCAGAGCCCTCAGCAACTTCTTGGCACTCCTCTGCACTCCCCCCACCCCACCGAAGTCCCTGGAGCTGGCTCTTCCTCCTTGTCTGAGCTGGCATCTGGGGAAGCCATCACACACCCAAGAGTCACCTTATAGGGGAGCTGGGCTGCATAAAAATTTAATAAACAAATAAAATCAACACCAATTGAGACCAACCTTGAAGAAAGAAGCCAAACTAGTGCAAGACTGCACTGTCTAGCCCCAAACCCCACAACTGCCCCAAAAGTATACCACGGTCAATCACATTGAAGGCTGCTGAGGTAAAGGAGAGCAAGGATGGATGCAATAGCCCTATCCCGCGCTTACCAGACATCATCAACAAGTGCGACCAATACTGGTTCTGTCCCATAATTGAGCCTGAATCCTGATCGGAAGGGGTTCAGATAATCCATTTCATCCAGGTCCCTCTGAAGCTTCCACACAACCACCTATTATCCCATCTTCCCTAAAAAGGGAAGGTGGGAGGCTGGACAAAAATTGTCCAGATAGGTGGGATCAAGATATTTTTTAAGGAGGGGGCAAACCAGGTCCTCCTTGAAAGGTCCCAGAAACATCCCCTCCTGCAGTTAAGAATTTAACACTGCCTGAACCCACCTGGCAGTCACTATCCTGGAGGCTTTCACCAGCCAGGAAGGACGGATCTAATTGACAGGTGGTTGCACTGACAGCATCAAGGACCCTGTCCACTTCATCAGGTCCAACAGGATCAAACTGTTCCCAGATAACCAGGTGAGACCTTTCCCAGGCATCTCTACTGGACCTGGCATCCCAGGTCCGGAGCTTTTGACAGGCTTCACGGGGAGCTCTCATCTTCGAGCACCAGATTATTAGGTAAATCTGGTGCCCTCAGGGAGCTCTACCCCACCCGTCTGCTCTCCTTCCCCCCTTCTTCCTGGGGGGAAGGATTCCAAACCGCAAGACAGCCGATTTTCGCTGTTCTTGCGGTTCTACGGAATCTGGGGCTGGCGCTTCAAAAGAAGCGTCTGGCGATGCCGCTGGCTCAACCGGAAGTCACTTAGTGTTAATCTCTTGTCATGACACGTAGGTAAGGCAAAACAGTTTCATTGGACATGCGTTAAGAAATTATTGAGATACCTAAGGCACACAAAACACATGAAATTATTGTTAGAACCAACACATACTGATTATGCAGAATTATGTTGTTATGCAGATTCTGATTGGGCGAGTGATAAGAAATCACGCAAAAGTACTTCAGGTTATATGATGTTCTTGAATGGCTGTCCTGTTTATTGGCAAGTGCGTAAACAGAATTTTCTTTCTTGTTCATCTACTGAAGCTGAATATGCTTGTGTTTCAGATGCATGTAATTCTCTAACTTGGTTTGATGCTTTAGTCACAGATATCTGGACACGTCCGATCCGACCAATCACTGTGATGGAAGACAATGAATTGGTGGTTTATATTTCTGAATCACATTTTACAGGTTCTAGGTCCAGACACATTGACATCCGTTACCAGAACATAAAACAATTGGTAAAACAAGGTTTTGTTAAAATGCAATATGTATCTACACATGATCAGATTGCAGACATCCTCAACAAACCACTCCCAGCAGCTCAACACGAGTATCTGCGTAAGAAGATGTGCCTTATTTGATGATGTACCTGATGTTCGCTCAACTGGCAAAGAAGGGGATTGTCACTGCGTTCTTGTATTTCCCAGCTGAGCTCTCATTTTTTGGACTAATAGACTTACTGTAGTTTTGCCAAGTCGTTATCAGTAACTAACTACTGCGTATCCTCCACATTCCTTTGTTTTCTTTCTTACTCCTTTGTTCTGCCTGCCAAGAGGTCCGGCAGGAACGCTGCCAAAGATGTAGCCAATTAGCTAATAAGAGTTATCTTTATTTTTACTTTTACAATAAAATGAGTTTTCTTAGAAATACTTCTTCGGGTTTTATTTTCTAAAGGTATACTTTCAAGGAGAAGCCACGGTCCAAACCTCTAACTAGGGTGCGATTATCCCAGAGCCAGGATGGGATCAATCAATGCCCTGACACCCGGTACCATTGAAGCCAATGATTGCCTGAAGCTGAAGGTCCTCCAACTTGTCTGGTGACTCCGGTTTTTCATTTGGGACAGTCGCCATGTCACAGCCGGCACTTACACTGGCTTAGTAGTTGCATATACCGGTCGCCATGGAAACTGCACAAATGTGCAGGCTGCAGAGGAGGTGTGGCTCTCAGAGATGCTCTGGAACCCAGGATGGAAGGGGTGAGGCTTCTCTTCTTTCTTGGCTACAGGAGTGCAGAATAGGTGTGGTGGGATAGAGTTTGAGAGCGGCGTTCCTGCATTTTTCCAGAGTGTTTGTAAATGAAGTGGAATCTTACAAGTTGCACTTTCATTGTAAAGACCACCAAGCCCAGCGTAACATTCTTAGGATGGGTGCCTGATACCCAGAAACACTTACTGGCTTCCAACCTCATTTTAGATAGAACCTTATGTCAACCCAGCCTGCAGGCTGTTTCTAGATTCTATGTATTGTGAGAGGTCCTTGGTGTTCTCTGAGCTTGGCTGCTTTCTTGCAGAAGTTTCATTACCAAATATCATCAGTGCTAGTGTGTGATTTAGCTGTATGATCATTGCCCTAAATTAGCTTCACACATTCTACTAAGGCTCCTGCTGGATGGGGCTGCTGCTGCTACCAGTATCGCTGCTGCAGTGTGAGGTGAGGTGAAGCGAGGCAAGGCAGCTGGTGCCCTGGCTGCAGGGCTCTGAGGTGCGCGAGTGGGGTGCAGGCAGGGTGGGGCCAAGTGCGGCTTATTGGATGCCCCAGCTCACATTCAACTGGCCATCGCTGCCAGCCATTGAGTGGCCAAGGAACTGAGCTGCAGCTGCTGCCAGGCACCGCCAGCCCTGCTCACTTGCTGCCTCCTGCGCGCATACCAAGGGGGAGCACCTGGCCGGGCTGGGGTGGGCCAGGGCCGAGGCAATGGGGGCTGGCCCCTCACTGTCTCCAGGGCAGCCCCGCAGACCAGATCTAACCACATCACAGGCTGAATCTGACCCACAGGCCTTGAGTTTGACATGTCTGGTTTAGAAGATGAGCAGCTCAATGGGGCAGATGTATTAAGTTGGTGCTGGACTTCCATATCACTATCAGCACTGGGACCATATAAGACAAGTGTTGTTTTCACATCTGCTAATGGGTTCAGTGTTTATACATTTAACATCCTATCTTTTATAATATAGTTTTTATTAATTTATAATATGACATACAAAGAGAATACAAAAGTAAATATTAGGGAAGGAAAAAGGGAAGTGGATAGTGGGGGAAAGCAAGGGAAAAAGAAAAAAAGGGGGGGCATTGACTTCCGACTCCTCTGGTGCAGTAAAATAAGGCATTAACATCTACCCTCAACTTTTTACCTTTCCATAAAAATATAAACTAGCCATTTCAATAACAACAAATCTCATTGTTCATTAGCATCCTTCAGTCTCAAGAGACTATGGTATTGTGCTCTGGAAAGAGGTCCTAAAACAGCATCTAGTGTGACTAAAAAGGCCAATTCGAGAGTAGTAATCCCTTCCACACTGAGGGCAGATACATTCTGTGTTAGATGTTTTTGTGCCAGCCATGGCAGTTTCTTAAAACACCACCAGATGGGAGCAAAGAGGCACCTTTGATCCCATTGGTGGGTCAGGGGGCTCCGGCCCCTGCAGCCCCATTGGGGAGAGTTAATGGCCCTCCGGCCCCCTCACACCCATTGGTAAGGGAGGGGTCAGGGGCCCCCATAAGAACCCCTGCGCAGGGGCTGCCCTCTAGGTTTTTGTACTAGCTCCCTTCGGGACTAATCCATGGGCTCAATCCAGGCATGGATGTCTCCATGCCAGGGAACTTATTTTCTCTGCTTTATCCTTAAATAAAGCTTCAACTGATTGCATCCCTGGGTGCTGCCTCTTTCTTGGAAGTGCCTCAACGAACCATCCACCTTGTGAGGGCTCTCACATAGTGGTAGCAGAGGATGGTTTGAGGCAACGCTTCCAAGCCAGCAAAAACAAAATGCCTGGAGATTCCAACAAGAACCCCTCAGAGATGAATGGCAGGAGATCCCCGATTGTGACCAGGAGTCTCCAATCAAGGATGGCAGCCCTGCATCCAGACCCTGATGCAAGCTTCAACCCAGCCGAGGGCTCAGATGATCTCTATGCCCCCAGAGAACCCAGTGGAACACTGGGGACCCCTTCGCATGCTTCCCTGCAGCTGCAAGCCACAGAGGGAAGCATGGAAGGTCAGCAGTCCACCCAGGACTGCCAGGACACTGGGGAGGTGGCCTGGGACTAAGCAACCTCCAGCGTAGACCAGCTGACTGGAGAGGAATGCAGAGATCTGCTCCAAACGCTCCTAGCAACCCGAGAGATGCCACAAGCCAAGCCGCGTGGGACACCAGCGCAGGGGGCCTCCGGACACCGGGTAAGTCATTCCCCAGCACCCAGGAGGACCCCTAACATGGCGCCCACCACCCTAGGGGATCCCAGGGCCCTGGAGCTTTTGGCAGGAAAATTCCTGCCAAACTACGACCTGCAGCTTCCGGGGCCAACCAGAAGCAACATGGCGCCCCCCAGGCCACCAAGCCTCGAAGCCTGCCCAGCCACACCTGCTGCAGCAGGCATCAGGGCCACGATCCAAGTTCTGGTTGCGGCCCTGGAGGCCACGACAACTGTGACATCAATGTCGGGGGTAGCAAGCCTCCGTCGCTACCCACAGGAGACTGATGATGGGGGGGCGTCCAGTCTGGAGCCCCCCAGCTGCGTCCCGCGCCTCTGGAGGGTCTCTGAAGGAACCCCGGGGCCTCCAACCCAGGAGGCATCTGGCCTGGAGCCTCCCAACTGCGCCTCATATCTCCAGGGGCCTTCAGGAGAACCCCCAGAGGCTCCAGCCTACCCGACACCCCCACCGAGGCAACGGAGAACTCACCTTGATGTCTTCAGGGGGCCTCCAGCTGAGCCCCCCACCTCCGACGATGGCAACCTCCTCCAGAGTCTGGGCCCCTCCAGGCGATCCTCGGCATCTTCAGGCCTTCCCAGCCCCATCCTGCAGTTTTCGCCCCCCAGTAAGTGCTCCAGTACCGGGGGGGCTTCCAGAAGAAACTTCAGGGCTTCCGTGGCCTTCAGCCCCTCTTCGGGCCCAAGCTGCGGCCTACAGGCCTGGGCCCAGGCCTGGCCCTGGAGCACCGAGAGAGACATCCGCTCCCTTCCGCTCCTGGGCTGAAATGAGCTTTGAACATGCCCTGTTGCCCGAGCATGCTCAGTCGGCGCCATCTGAAAAAGAGAAAAATAATCAAAGAAAAATACCAACACTTACCAGCAGAGGGATCCCTCTCCCATTTACTTCAATGGAATCTTCTCAGAGATACCTTGGACAGCCAGCTGGATCTGTATTTTCTGCTTCTGTTTATTCTTCTGCTTCTGCCCTCCCAAATAATTTTGAAAAATTGCATCTGGGGGGCGAGAATTTCAACATCTGGAATAAGGAAATACAAGTATGCCTCTTAAAGGAGGGGACCCTAGAAATGGTTTTATACCCCTCCCACCTTTCCCTTGGGGGCCTCAAGAAGAGTGGTACCACAGGAAAGCCTATACCACTCTACTGAGCTCACTGGATGCTAAATTGTACCCTAGCATTCCAGATGGGCTCACAGCTGGTGAGATTTGGGGGTTGTTGTATAGCTTGTTTAACAGTGATAGCTTGGGCTCCACCACAAGGCTTACATCAGAGTTCTACAACACCAAGCTGAGATTTGGGGCTAGCATGGCTGAGCACCTGGGAAAGTTGAAGGCACTCAGGGCAGAACTGGTGCTCAGGGACTACCCCGTGACTGAGGCCAACATCATTGCAGTTATTCTGGCATCCCTGGACAAAAGTTGGGGCAATTTTATTGTCTCACTAGAGGGAACCAGGAAGGAAGCCATGACTCTATCCTACCTCACAGGGAGGCTCAATGAGGAGGACAGGAGGCGTAGAGATGCAGGAGAATACGCCAGGGCCACAACTCAGAGCACCAACAGGAGGCACCAGAGTTCAGAGCAGGTTAACGCTCTACTCAAGTGTTTTATCTGTGGCTCTGAAGAGCATCTGAAGAAGGACTGCCTCCATTACCAGCAAGGACCTAAGCGTGGTTCCAATCAAGGAAGGGGCAGTGGGCAAAAAAGGGGATGTGGCGGGGTGAAAGGTGGCGTTAAGGGCAATTTTGTATGTACTTGTTATCTCACCCCCGCCACAAAGGCTAATGGCCTCTGGTTACTGGACTCTGGGGCTTCATCCCACATTGCCAATATGAAACAAGGTTTTAAAAGGTTAAGGAGAATTAACTCCTCCATCAAGGTTGCCAATGGTGATAATGCTTTGGTTGTTGGGGAGGGCGCTGTCTCGGTACCAGGGCTGGGCAATGTTGAAGGTGTGTTACATGCTCCCTCTATCGCCAATATCTTGTTGAGCATAATCAAATTATGTGATGATGGCAGGGTGGAGGTATTGTTTTGTAAAGGGGGAGGTCATGTCACTCGGGACCAAAAGGTTATTGGGAGTGTTACTATTATAAGTGGTTTGCCATATTTCTCCCCTGAGGGCCCAGCTACAGAGAACAGCCCACAGGGTGCCGCCTCAGAAGGGGCCTGTGAGCAAAGAGAGAGAAAGGGCCCACAGCCAGCCCCAAGGGAGTCTAAGGTGCATAAGACAGAGACGGCCACTCCCAGGCTGTCAAAGAGGTGCAAGGCCGAAACAGTTGCACCCATGCTGCCTCAGCCAGCCCCACGGCCTTTCAAGGCCAATGCAGGCAAGAAACCCGAGCCCCAGCAGGCACCTAAGGAGATAAGCCCAAAAAAGGGCCTAAGGTGCCGGCACCGCCGGCACCGCCCAAGGCAACCAGAGCCAAGGGGGTGTCAGTGGGGAAGCTGCTTCATATCAAATGTACCCACTTTTTACATTGGAGAGTAGGCCATGCGAGCTTCCCCGTGGTCAAAAAGATGGGGGAATTTGCTGAGGGGATTCACCTCCGGGATTGTGAGGTGTTTCTGGACTGCGCCATCTGCAAGAGGGCAAAGAGGAAGGCCACCCCAATACCTAAGGTGTCACTGCGTAAAACTCAATACCTGTATCAATTAGTCCATGTTAATTTGGTTGGGCCATTTACACCGTCTCTAGGGAAAAGGCAGTATTTCCTCACTGCCGTCGACGATTTCTCGCGGTACGGCCATGTGTATACCCTCACAGAAAAATCTGAAGCTTTTGATGCCATAAGATCGCTATACAACTATGTGGAAACCCAACACAAGACAAAGATTGTGCAGCTGCAGAGCGACCGTGGGGCTGAGTTCATGTCCCGAAAGTTCCAAGACTGGGTAAGGCATAAGGGCGTACGCCATTTTCGTACAGCGCCCTTTACTCCTGCGGAGAACGGCGTGGTGGAAAAATGAAATGGTATCCTGCAGACTATGGTGCGTAGTCTGATTGCGGATGCTGGGGTTGCGGAATCATACTGGGCGGAAGCGCTACATTATGCCAATTACACCTTAAACCGCACCTGGAGCAGCGTTGTGGACCAGACCCCATATTTTCTGGTCCACAGTAGGAAGCCAAGTTTGGGACACTTGTGCGTGTTTGGCTTCTACGCTTGGGTGCACATCCCCAAGCAGCTGCGGAAGAAGGGGAGATCCGTCTCCCAGAGACTGAGGTTCTTGGGCTATGCCCCTGGCTCCAAGGCCTACCGGTTCCTGGGAGAAGGGGGCAGGACTGTGACCTCTCAATCTGCCTCCTTCGAAGAGGACTCCAATTGGACCCAGATCCACTCAAATGATCTGGGCCCATACGTCACCCGACCGAGCAAAGCCGCACCGACCACAACATCGCCTGAGACAACCACAGACCCTTCCACCGATGAGAGCGAGGAACAGGATGAAGAGGTCAGCCTACCTAGTCCAGATGGGGAGGATGAGCCGTCCAGTCCTGAGGGGGAAGACACGCCATCTTCACCCAACTCTTCACCTCCAGCGACGCTTCAGTGGCCCATGATGCCCAACGCCTAGGACCAAGGGCCTCCACATCCCAGTTGTGAACAGCCAGTTGACGAGGAACCTGCAGAAGAAAAGGGTGGTGAGTGGCAGGAGGTCAGGAGGTCAAAGCGGTCCAACAAGGGGATCCCACCAAAGAGAATTGACATTGGACACATCGCATCTGTCAACAACATCATGGTCACCCAAAGACTTTCTCTAACATCCAGGAGCTGCCCATCGAAGAACAGGAGAGGTGGCATCTCGCGATGGAGCAGGAGATGGAGAGCCTGAGAAAGCTCAAGGTTTTCACCCCGCAACAACCACCAAAAGAGAAGAAGGTCATTGGCACAAGGTGGGTTTTAAAGGCCAAACCACTTGCCAATGGCCGCTACCTGTACAAGGCCCGCTTAGTAGCACAGGGGTTCGCCCAACGCTACATGGAAGACTACATAGAGACCTATTCTCTGACTGTCCGGGCAGAAAGCATCAAGATCGCCCTCATAACTGCAGCTGCTCTGGGAAAGGAAGTCTACCAATTTGACATCCAGACGGCCTACCTCCATGCCAACTTGGACGGGCAGATTTATGTGAGGGCCCCTCCTGGTTACCAGAAGGAAGGGGGAAACACATGGTTACTCCAAAAGGGATTATATGGCCTCAAGCATTCGGGGAAACTCTGGTACGACTGCCTCAAAAAGGGTTTAGAGCGAATTGGCTTCAGGGCATCTCATGCAGATGAGTGCATTTTCACACGTAACACCAAAGGTGATACAGAACGGGTTTTGGTTTACGTGGACGACCTCCTATACATAGGGCCTGGCAAGGAAAGGTGTGACGAATTTGCCAAGGCCCTGGGAGAAAAGTTTACCCTGAAGTCCTTGGGGCGGGTTGACAGGTACCTGGGTGTGCACATCTTGGCCACTGAAAAGGGGTTCACCCTATCTCAGAAAGAAAAGATTGAGGAGTTGTTGGCCAGATGCAAAATGGCGGAGTCTAACCCAACGCATAGCCCCATACAAAGTGACTACTATGGTCACACTCACAAGGACAGCCCTGAGTTCACAAATAATAAGTTATACAGATCTGTGATTGGCTCCTTGCTATACATTAGCAATTGGAGCAGGCCTGACATAGCTTTAGCTGTGAATCTATTGTCCAGGCACGTGGAAAACCCAAAAGAATTCCACTGGGATGCCGTCAAGAGGGTACTTAGGTACCTCAGGGGCACGGCTGATGCTCTCCTTCTGCTGGAGCCAGAGAAGGGGAAGCTGACCCAGCTCTCCTCTTACTCGGATCCAGACTGGGCTGGTGACAACAAGAGTAGACGGAGCACCTCTGGTTTCCTCATATTGCTAAATGGTTGCCCCATCCATTGGCATGTTAGGGAGCAAAAATTTGTTTCTTGCTCCATGGCTGAGGTGAAATATGCCAGTCTGTCAGACACAGTCAATGATTTGAATTGGTTCGACGCTCTGGTAACGAGCATCTGGGCACCTCCTCCTCTGTCCATCCAAATTCAAGAAGACAATACGGCCACAATTGGAATCTCGGGGGCATACGGGTTGGGCTCTAGGTCCCGCCACATAGACATCCGATACAAAAATGTCAGGTAGCTTGCCAGAATGGGTTTCATGTCACAGATAAATGCCTTACCTGTCCTAGGGTTGTGCCAGGCCCTGGAGGAGCAGGGGTTAAACACAATACTCATGCCACCCAACTACTCCCCTAGCCACTCCTTACCTGTAACTCCGCCTCCTGCATATAAAAGGTCATCCCACGCTGGCACACGTGCTCTTCCAGATGTTACCTGTGAGATGAACACATGTATTGATCAATAAAGCTTCTTTGATTAATATCCCAAGTCTCATGCCCGTTATTGAGTCAGATCCTTGGAAATCCAACATTTCATACATGTCAAACATTGTAGTACAACTGACCAGGTAGCTGACCTGTTCACCAAACCTGTACCTATTGACTGACACAACCTTCTGTGCAAGCGTTTGTGTTTGGTCTTGTAAATGTATACAATGCATCTGCATGTCTATGACACCTGCTTGCCCCCTCATACATACTCACTGGTACCTGTCATTGGCTGGCAAGAAGGGGAATTGTTAGATGTTTTTGTGCCAGCCATGGCAGTTTCTTAAAACACCACCAGATGGGAGCAAAGAGGCACCTTTGATCCCATTGGTGGGTCAGGGGGCTCCGGCCCCTGCAGCCCCATTGGGGAGAGTTAATGGCCCTCCGGCCCCCTCACACCCATTGGTAAGGGAGGGGTCAGGGGCCCCCATAAGAACCCCTGTGCAGGGGCTGCCCTCTAGGTTTTTGTACTAGCTCCCTTTGGGACTAATCCATGGGCTCAATCCAGGCATGGATATCTCCATGCCAGGGAACTTATTTTCTCTGCTTTATCCTTAAATAAAACTTCAACTGATTGCATCCCTGGGTGCTGCCTCTTCTTGGAAGTGCCTCAATGAACCATCCACCTTGTGAGGGCTCTCACATTCTGTCCCCTGCCCAGCCCCCAGATTTCGCTGGTTCCAGGACTGCCTTTTTGCCTCAACCTGCCGAACAAGTGTCTCTTCGAATTGGAGAAGGCCATGCTGCGTCTTTAGCCTCCAAGCTGAACGATCGGAGGTCAAGGTTTCCCAGTTGTTAATGTCCATTCCCAGGGCCTTTAGGTCCCTCTTGCAGATATCCTTATATAGCAGCTGTGGTCTCCCTCTGAGGCGCTTTCCCTGCACTAATTCTCCATACAGGAGATCTTTCAGAATCTGACCATCAGCCATTCTCACGACATGCCCCAGCCAGCGTAGACGTCCCTGTTTCAATAGTGTATACATGCTAGAAATTCCAGCACGTTCCAAGACTGTGCTATTTGGAACTTTGTCCTGCCAGGTGATGCCAAGAATTTGTCGGAGACAGCGCATATGAAAGGTGTTCAACTTTCTCTCCTGCTGTGCGTAGAGGGTCCAAGACAGGGGTGAAATGCTCCCGGTTCGGACTGGATCACCCGATCCGGTAGCGATGGAGGCGGGTGGTTCGGAGAACCGGTAGCAAAAATCCCCGCCCCCCCATGCCCAGCTGAGCTGCACAATCATCAGAGGCTTTTTTTTTACTTTTAAAAGCATTTTTTTCTACAACTACGGTGGAAAAAATGCTTTTAAAAGTAAAAAAAAAAAGCCTCTGATGATCGCGCAGCTCGTCAAAGGCATTTAAAAGAAAAAAACCCTTATTTTCTTTTAAATACCCTGATGAGTATTTAAGGAACTCAGGGAACTCAGCTGGGATCATCAGAGCCTTTTGAAAACATTTTTTTACAACCTCTTAGCCGAAGAGGTTGTAGAAAAAAATGGTTTTAAAAGTAAAAAAAAAAATTGGCCATGCCCACCCAGTCACATTACCACCCCCACCCCCACCAAGCCACACCCACAGAACCGGTAGTAAGAAATTTTAGATTTCACCCCTGGTCCAAGACTCACTGCAGTACAAGAGTGTGCTCAGGACGCAGGCTCTATAGACCTGGATCTTTGTATGTTCCGTCAGCTTCTTATTAAGCCATACTCTCTTTGTAAGTCTGGAAAATGTGGTGGCCGCTTTACCAATACATTTATTCATCTCAGTATCTAAAGAGAGAGTGTCAGAGATAGTTGAGCCGAGGTACACAAAGTCATGGACGACCTCCAGTTCTTGTGCAGAGATTGTAATACAGGGAGGTGAATCCACGTCCTGACCCATGACTTGTGTTTTTTTCAGGCTGATTGTTAGTCCAAAGTCTTGGCAGGCCTTGCTAAAACTGTCCATAAGTTGTTGAAGGTCTTCAGCAGAGTGAGCAGTGACGGCAGCATCATCAGCGAAGAGGAAATCCCGTAAGCATTTCAGCTGGACTTTAGACTTTGCTCTCAATCTAGAGAGATTAAAGAGTTTTCCGTCTGATCTGGTCTGGAGGTAAATACCCTCTGTTGCAGTTCCAAAAGCATGTTTCAGCATGACAGCAAAAAAGATCCCGAATAAAGTTGGCGCAAGGACACAGCCCTGCTTCACTCCACTCCACTTCGAATATCAAAGGAATCTGATGTTAAGCCATCAAAAACTACAGTGCCCTTCATTTCCTCATGAAAGGACCTGATGATGTTGAGGAGCTGAGGTGGACATCCAATCTTGGGGAGAATTTTATAAAGGCCGTCCCTGCTAACCAAGTCAAAAGCCTTCATAAGATCTATGAAAAATGGCTGTCTTTGTTCCCTGCATTTCTCCTGCAACTGTCTAAGGGAAAATACCATGTCAGTAGTGGACATTGTTGGCTCGAAATCCACACTGTGATTCTGGATAGACTCTCTGCAAGCACCTGGAGCCTCTTCAGTACAACACGGGCAAGCAGCTTCCCTACAACACTAAGAAGAGAGATGCTGTGGTAGTTGTTACAGTCACCCCTGTCACCTTTGTTCTTGTACAGTGTGATGATATTTGCATCCTTCATGTCCTGTGGTACTCCACCTTCCCTCCAACAAAGACAGAAGATTTCATGCAGTTAAGTGGGGATGTTCTCTTTGCAGCACTTCAGAACTTCAGCAGGGATGTTATCTTTCCCGGGTGCCTTGCCAGAGGCAAGGGAGTCCAGGGCCGCATTTAGTTCTTCTAAAGTTGGTTCACTGTCAAGCTCCTCCAAGACAAGCAGGCACTCAATGTTATTTAATGCTTCTTCAGTTACCACATTTTCTCTGGAATATAACTCAGAGTAGTGCTGCACCCAGCGTGCCATCTGCTGTGCTCGGTCCTGGATAACCTCACCTGTAGCAGACTTCAGAGGGGCAGATTTCTTCCGTGTTGGACCTAAGGCCTGCTTGATGCCATCATACATCCCCTTGATGTTGCCTGTGTCAGCTGCTAACTGGATCCGAGAGCAAAGCTGCAGCCAATAATCGTTAGCACATCTCCTGGCGGTCTGTTGGACTTTGCTACTAGCAGCTTGCAGAACCTGTAGGTTGCGCTCACTGGAACAGGCTTTATATGCAATTAGAGCTCTCCTTTTTTCCTTGATGGCTGGCGTCAACTCCTCCGAATGGGCTTCAAACCAATCTGCTGTCTTTCTGATCTCCTTACCAAATACTGACAAGGCAGTGTTATAAACAGCATTCTTGAAATATTCCCATCGTTCAGATGCATTTACTTCAGCTGGGTCTAGGAGAGTTTCCTTGAGTGCTTGTGCAAATTCCTCCATTTTGCCCTGACTGCGGGTCTTGTTGATGTCAATTCGTGGTCTTCCTTCCTTCTTCGAGTGATGCAATCTCTTTGTTTGCAGTTTTATTCTGCTGCACACCAAGGAGTGGTCTGTATTGCAATCAGCACCCGATAGCTGTGTGGGATTGTAATATCGAGGAGGTTGGAGCGCCTGGTAAGAATCAAGTCAAGCTGGACTTCCTGTGGCTCCAAGGACCTTCGAAGACGCTCTGAATATGAGCGCCCGCTCCGGGATTCTGTAAAAGCCCTCGAGCAGCTTGCCAATGCTGCCGAGAGGCTTGAAAGTCTCTCCCTGGGCAAAGGGGAGAGTGAAGAGTAGGCTGGTGGGGGTAGAGTTTCCCAAAGCCCCCCAGAGAAAACTCTGGGTGGCGAAGTGTGGAAACTCCCCAGAAACCAGCCAAGCAACTCCGGACCTGGAATGACTCTGCTAGAAGCAGAGCAAGAAGCCGTGACCACACCAGCAACGCAATTTTAAATAATTCTTTGGGTAACTCAATTTTAAGAATTATTTTTAAGTAAGATTTCAGGGCTGGCTGAGCAGAGCAGGTGAAAAAGCGAGGAGGATAGGGGAAATCTTTAACTCCATTTGAAATGCAAAAATGGCGCCTGAGGGCATGGAACAAAGCTGATTAATGAAAGAGATCATTAGTGTTTGTTAACACTTGCAAAAGACAAAGAGATACTGGATTACATTATAGAGTGGATCTGGAGTGGAAAAAAAACTGGTATTGACTTTAAATAAATTAGAGTTTTGAATAGAGTGGTTAATATACAGACTTTGGCTGATAGTTTAATAAGAAAAGCTGAAATATGGCTGAGGGCAGACCTGCAGGATTATTCCCTGGTGATTCAGCAAATACCCGAGCTGCAATAGCAAAAATTTTTCAAGAATTTCTAGACTCTGTTATTTTGAACATTTTGGCTCTAACTGAAAGAGGCTTTCAAAAAAACAGTTGGAATACTGAACAAGAAGAAATTTTACAGAAGAGTTTGGAGAATCAAATGCAGCATGGTGGGACTGAAACTAAACAAAGAAGTTTGGAGAATGAATCGCAGGCTGGTGGGACTGAAATGCAGGAGGATACAACTGAACCGGAGGGCTTGGCAGACATTTCCACTCTGCCTTCAGAAAAGTTGGAGTTGGATCAGTTATTATTACAAGAGGATGAATTATTTGGCATTAACTTGCGACTTGCAAAAGAGTTTAAATTCAAGCTAAAGAAGAAGATTACAAAAGTGAAGCGAGTTTTTATGACACATCAACCTCAGATCAAGTTTAAGAAACTTTTAAAAACAAAAGAAGGCGCAGAAGGAATTTTGAAAGAATTAAGGCAAGAAAAGGATTGGAAAAGATTTAAGAAGAAGATGTAAAACTTTTATTAAGCCCTGTTATTAACATCAGCTGCCTGCAATTATTGCAGGTTCGAATCTCACCAAGGCTCAAGGTTGACTCAGCCTTCCATCCTTTCTAAGGTAGGTAAATTGAGGACCCAGTTTGTGGGGGCAATAAGCTGACTTTGTATAAATATACAAAAGTATGAAGGCTATTGCTTAGCGCATTGTAAGCCGCCCTGAGTCTCCGGAGAAGGGTGGCATATAAATCAAATTAAAAAAAAAATTAAACTGGCAGTTTTAAAGGTTATTTCAAGTATGGATGTCTTATATGTAAAAAGGATAACTTTCTTGTTTAATGATATGATGGTACTATAATGGTTAAAGTAAAGAAAGCCTTTTTTATTATTGTTTATTATTTGTTATTTTAAAGCAAGGATTTACATAAAAAGGATAACTTTTTAAATTTAAATTTGAACTGAAGGCACTATAATGGTTAATTAATAACTTGAAGGATGTATTTTGGAAAGTTTTCAATTTATATTAATAGGAATGGTTTAAGCCCTATTGATGATTTTACGAGATAAAGTTTAAGGTTTTTCAAAACGTTTAATCTTAAGAAAAAGGATGGAGAGCCTAACCAAACTGTAGTCTTTAAAGGTTATATCTACTACACAAAAATGATAATTTTTTAAAATGTTTGAAGGTACTATAATGGTTAATTAAAAACTTGGAAGATATTTTTTGGAAACTTTTCAATTTATATTAGTAGAAATGGTTTAAGCCCTATTGATGATTTTATGAGATAAAAAGTTTAAGGTTTTTAAAATGTTTAACTTTAACAACAACAAAAAAAGGACTGATAATAATTTTAGTTTTATTATAGAAATGTTGTAAATGAATAGTGTTTGTGTTGAACTTATATTAATAGAAACGATTTTAGATTTAAAAAAAAGTTTAGGGTTTTGTTTGTGGTTTGTTTTTTTTAAATGTATAATTCTAATAAGTAAGTAGCATGAATAATTATGATGATGTTACTATAGATGTTTAAAAAGAATGTGCTGGAGAATTTGGGAAGGATATTTAGTTGGGTTCTTCTTTTTTCTTTCTTTCTTTAATGTTTGTAATATTTTTAGGGAGGTTGATGAATTTAAATAAGGGGAGTTAAAGGAGCTATGGGAAATTTTGAACTTTACAGTGTGTTAGCATATTTTAGCATATGTTTATCATTGCAATACCCTGTTTCTGCTTTGGGAGGTCTGGGGGGGAGGGGGGGTTGGATGGGTTGGGGGAAAGAAGTTATATAAATGTATGTATAATTGGGAACTCGGGGCTGCTTGAATACCACTTAAGATTGTATTTAAAAGGGAAACAACTGGAGAGAGGGGAAGGATTATAGAGGGTGGAAAGGCGAGCAGGAAAGGAAAAGGAGAGGAGGAAGAGGGAGGGGGAAAGGAGTGGAGGAGAAGGTTAGAAGGTGGAAAGAGGAGAGGAGTGGGGGTGGAGAAGGGGAAGTAGGAAAGGGAGGAGGTAAGCAGGGAGGAAGAAAGGAAGGGAGGGGGAGTAGTGGAAGAAAGGTTGGGATAAAAGAAAGGGGTAGAAGAGCAGCCCCGAAAAAACCAAAAAAACAGATAAAAGTGAAAAGTAAAAATGATGTAAATTTGTTTATTAAAAATGTGAGGATGGAGGGGGGATTGGGGGAGGGAGGAAAATGTTTGGAAATTTTTTTTGTAAAACTTTTCAATAAAAAAAAAAGAATCAAGTCAAGCTGGTGCCAATGCTTCGATCTTGGATGTCTCCAAGAGACTCTGTGTTGAGGCTTTGTTTTAAAGTATGTATTGCTAACGCAAAGACCATAGTAGCAGCAAAACTCCAGCAGTCATTGGCCATTTTTGTTCATCTTTTCAATGCCAAACTGACCTAAACAAGTGGGCCAAGAACTATAATCAGCTCAAACTCTGGCATTAAAATCGGCAAGGATAAACAGTGGTTCTTTCTCAGGGATTTTCTTGATACTAGCAGCCAGATCGTCGTAGAATTTGTCTTTGGATTCTACTGAAGATGATAATGTTGGAGCATATGCGCTAATAAGAGTAACCAGCCCTGCTGATGAGTGGAGCTGCAAGGACAGAATTCTTTCACTTCCTGCAGCAGGTGGAGTAATGGATCCTAGTAGGGTGTTTCTGACCGCGAAGCCAACCCCATATTCCCTAGACTCGTTTGATGGTTTTCCCTGCCAGAAGAACAAGAAGTTTTTCTTCTTAATAGATCCCGAGTCTAACAGTCTTGTCTCTTGAAGGGCAATGATATCCATCTGCAGTCTGCTCAACTCCATGTCAATGGCAGCTGTTTTACGTACGTCATCTATCTCTTGTAAATCATCAGAAAGGCCGGGGGTCATTGTCCGAACATTCCAGGTGCCCAACTTTAGGGCTAAAGTTTTCTTATGTTTGTTGCATGGTGCAAAGTTATCAATCTGCTTGTCAGCTTTGACCCTAAACTCCACGCACCCTGTGAGGTTAACAGACCGTGGGGGGGCAGCACCTTACTGGCTGGGGGCTGCCCAGCTTAAGGCGGGCGGTAGCTGCTCAATGAGGTACAATGATCTCTCCCACCGACGAAAGTGGCCCCTGGCGTCACGGTCTACGCCAATCAAGCAAAGACTTATAACCGGTAACTGCCACTTCCTGTGTTGTTTCAACACTGTATGCAAAGCTGGAGTGTCCTCTCCAGAGGACGAGGCCTGGGTAGATTAATATGGAGGATAGACTGTTACACAAGCAGCAGATTCCCCCTCTCCATGTCGCTGAAATAGTCCAATGGAATGGCAAAGCCGATACAATTAGTTCCAGCTGCGTCTCAGGAGTTACCAGAACGTGATTGTACACAGTCATGAACTGCTTCTGGGACTCTGGCTCAGGATTTTGCCTCGAGGTTGACTCCTGAAGACTTTCCCATAGATGGGTATAGCTACAAGGCAGTGGAGGTTTGAGATTGGAGTTTTCCTTCTCCTACATAAGTTGCCTTCCAAGGCTTGCGGACACCATCCAACCGGTTTTTCCCATGCACACAGCTAACAAGGCTTCCCACTTACACTCAATCAAACAGCCACTCTCCCCTCCCCCTAGAAACAAGCAGATTCATTCATGAAGTGACCTGGAGCACCTTCCTCCCTGCAGTCACATGATTCACTCACTCAAACAGACACTCCCCTTCCCCCTAAAAACAAGCAGATTTACCCATGAGGAGAGCTGGAGAACTTTCAATGGAGAATTTTGGAATACTGGGATACAATCCCCAAAATGACAGAATGATCTCAGTTCGAATCCATGGCAAACCATTCAATATCACTGTAGTCTAAGTCTATGCCCCAACCACTGGTGCTGAAGAGGATGAAATTGACTGGTTCTATGAAGCCCTACAGCACCTTATAGAATTAACACCAAAAAACGATGTCTTTATCATCATGGGGGATTGGAACACTAAAGTAGGAAGCCAAAAGATAACTGGAATAACAGGCAAGTTTGGCCTTGGCGTACAAAATGAAGCAGGGCACAGGCTGATAGAATTTTGTCAAGAGAATATGATGGTCATAGCAAACACTCTTTTCCAACAACCCAAGAGAAGACTCTACACATGGACATCACCAGACGGTCAACACAGAATTCAGATTGACTATGTGCTCTGCAGCCAAAGATGGAGAAGCTCTATACCAGTGATGGTGAACCTTTTCAGCACTCAGTGCTGAAAAGGGAGTGTAAAGCTTGCACGCACACGGTCAACTGGGTCGCAATCTGGAAGAGGAGCTGCCCACGACGCATGCACGTGCCTGAAAATAAACTTCCAGTTTCCCGTGCACGCATGTGCACCATCCAGCTAGTCCTCCAGGTTTCTGGTGTGCATACGTGCGCGACGATAAGCTGGCCAGCACGCATGATCACACAGGAAAATGGAAGACCAGCTCTTCCAGATTCCGGCACTGCCGCACGCACGAAGGCAAGCTGATCATTGTGCGCGCATGCGCGCCAGAAATAGAAGAAAACAATAGAATAGGGAGGACCAGAGATCTCTTCAAGAAAATTGAAGATATGAAGGGAACGTTTCATGCAAAGATGGGCATGATAAAGGACCAAAATGGCAGGGACCTAACAGAGGCAGAAGAGTTTAAGAAGAGGTGGCAAAAATACACAGAAGAACTATACAAGAACGAGCTTCCCTGATAACCACAATGGGGTGGTCAATGACCTCAAGCCAGACATCCTAGAATGTGAAGTCAAAAGGGCCTTAGGAAATCTGAGCAACATCAAAGCTAGTGGAGGTGACAGTATTCCAGCTGAGCTATTCAAAATCTTAAAAGACGATGCAGTAAAAGTGCTACACTCAATTTGCCAACAAATTTGAAAAACTCAACAGTGGCCACAGGATTGGAAAAGGTCAGTTTACATTCCAATTCCAAAGAAAGGCAATGCCAAAGAATTTCAAACTATCGCACCATTGCACTCATTTCACATGCTAGTAAGTTTATGCTTAAAATCCTACAAGCTAGGCTCCAGCAGTATGTGGCTCGAGAACTACCAGAAGTACAGGCAAGATTTCGAAGAGGCAGAGGAACTAGAGATCAAATTGCCAACATATGCTGGATCATGGAGAAAGCTAGGGAGTTCCAGAAAAACATCTACTTCTGCTTCATTGACTATGCTAAAGCCTTTGATTGTGTGGATCACAACAAATTGTGGCAAGTTCTTAAAGAGATGGGAGTACCAAACCATCTTATTTGTCTCTTGAGAAACCTATATGCGGGTCAAGAAGCAACAGTGAGAACTGGACACGGAACCACTGATTGATTCAAAATTGGGAAAGGAGTCTGGCAAAGCTGTATACTGTCGCCCTGCCTATTTTACTTACATGCAGAGCATATAATGAGAAAGGTGGGGCTAGATGAATCAAAAGTTGGAATTAAGTTTGCCGGGAGAAATATTAACCTCAGATATGCAGGTGATACCACTCTAATGGCAGAAAGTGAAGAGGAGCTAAAGAGCCTCTTGATGCGGGTGAAGAAGGAGAGTGCAAAAGTTAGCTTGAAACTCAACATTAAGAAAACTAAGATCATGGCATCCGGCCCTCTCAATTCCTGGCAAATAGATGGGGAAGAAATGGAGGTAGAAATGGAGGTAGTAACAGATTTTATTTTTCTGGGCTGCAAGATCACCCAACAGATGGGGTCTGCAGCCAAGAAATTAAAAGACACTTGCTCCTGGGGTCAAAAGCTATGGCAAATCTAGACAGCATACTAAAAATCAGAGACATCACCCTGCCAACAAAAGTGTGTATAGTCAAGGCTATGGTTTTCCCAGTTGCAATGTATGGCTGTGAAGGTTGGACCATAAGAAAGGCTGAGCACCAGAGAATTGAGGCCTTTGAACTATGGTGCTGGAGAAGACTCCTGCGAGTCCCTTGGACTGCAAAGCGATCAAACCGGTCAGTCCTAGAGGAGATCAGCCCTGACTGCTCTTTAGAAGGCCAGATCCTGAAGATGAAACTCAAATACTTTGGCCACCTAACGACAAAGAAGGACTCACTGGAGAAGAGCCTAATAATAATAATAATAATAATAATAATAATAATAATAATAATAATA
>WNWU01012193.1:46729-58441 GCA_012654045.1 Ptyas mucosa
ATAATAATAATAATAATAATAATAATAATAATAATAATAATAATAATTTAATTTGTATCCCGCCCTTCTCCCAGAAGGGACTCAGGGCGGTGGACAGCCAGAATTAAAATACATACAATACAAAAATTAAGATAAATTAAAAGATATTAAATCGATCGGCCTCCCAATTTAAAACCCCAAATCTATAAAATTCAAAATCCCAATTTAAAACCATTTAAGCTAGGCCGGCTTGCTGGAATAAGTAAGTCTTCAAGGCTTTGCGGAAGGTACGAAGGTCCGGGATCAGTCTTATTCCAGGAGGTAGCTCATTCCATAGGGCAGGTGCCCCCACAGAGAAGGCTCTCCCCTTGGGGGCCGCCAGCCGACATTGCTTGACTGACGGCACCCTGAGGAGGCCCTCTCTGTGAGAGCGTATTGGCCGGTGGGAGGTTATCGGTAGCAGCAGGCGGTCTCGTAAGTACCCTGGCCCTAAGCCATGGAGCGCTTTAAAGGTGAGAACCAATACCTTAAAGCGCACCCGGAAGACCAACGGGAGCCAATGCAGCTCGCGCAGGAGAGCCGTTACATGGGAGCGCCCCGTCGCTCCCATAATCACCCGCGCGGCTGCATTCTGAACCAGTTGGAGCCTCCGGGTGCTCCTCAAGGGGAGCCCCATGTAGAGAGCGTTGCAGTAGTCCAGGCGAGATGTAACGAGGGCATGAGTGACCGTGCATAAGGAGTCCCGATCCAGAAAGGGGCGCAACTGGCGTATCAGGCGAACCTGATAAAAAGCCCTCCTGGCCACGGCCGTCATGTGCTCTTCTAGAGACAGCCGTGTGTCCAGGAGGACGCCCAAGTTGCGAGCTCCCTCTGTAGGGGCCAATAACTCGCCCCCAATAGCCAGCGATGGCACCAGCTGGCTATATCAGGATGCCGGTATCCACAGCCACTCGGTCTTGGAAGGGTTGAGTCGAAGCCTGTTCCTCCCCATCCAGACCCGCACGGCCTCCAGACACTGGGACATCACTTCGAGGGCATCATTGGGGTGGTCTGGGGTGGAAATGTACAGCTGAGTATCATCAGCGTACAGATGACATCGCACCCCAAAACCACGGATGATCTCACCCAGCGGCTTCACATAAATGTTGAACAGGAGGGGCAAGAGGACCGACCCTTGCGGCACCCCACAAGCAAGGCACCTCGAGGTCGACCTCTGCCCCCCTGCCAACACAGACTGCGACCGGTCAGAGAAATAGGAGGAGAACCACCGCAGCACGGTGCCTCCCACCCCCAATCCCCCCAGCCGGCGCAGCATGATACCATGGTCAATGGTATCAAAAGCCGCTGAGAGATCTAACAGGACCAGAACAGAGGAACAACCCCTGTCCCGGGCCCTCCAGAGATCATCCACCAATGCGACCAATGCCGTCTCCGTGCTGTACCCAGGCCTGAAGCCGGACTGGCACGGATCTAGATAGACGGTTTCATCCAGGTACTGTGGGAGCTGTCGCACAACCACACTCTCGACAACCTTCGCAATAAAACGAAGGTTGGAGACCGGACGGTAGTTTGCCAAAACAGCTGGGTCCAGAGAAGGCTTCTTGAGGACGGGCCTCACCACCGCCTCTTTCAAGGCGGGAGGCAAGAAACCCTCTCTCAAAGAAGCATTTATAATCCTCTGGAGCCAGCCTTGTGTTACCTCCCGGGTGGCCAGTACCAGCCAGGAGGGACACGGGTCCAATAAACATGTGGTTGCGTTTAACCTCCCCAGGATCCTGTCCACGTTTTCAGGAGTCACAGGGTCGAACTCGTCCCAGATAACATTCTCAAGACCAGCCTCAGTCATCCCGCCGGGATCTACCCAGTCAGAGTCCAAGCCTTCCCGAATCTGAGCAATTTTATCATGCAGATACTGTGCAAAATCCTCAGCCTGCCCTTGCAAGGGGTCCTCCCGCGCTCCCTGATGTAGGAGGGAGCGAGTCACCCTAAACAAGGCGGCTGGGCGATTATCTGCCAATGCAATAAGAGCGGAAAAGTAATTACACTTTGCCGCTTTTATCGCCACTAAATAAGTCTTAATATGAGACCTAATTAGTGTTCGGTCGGATTCGGAGCGACTAGCCCTCCAACTACTCTCTAGGCGTCTTTTCCGGCGCTTCATCTCCCTCAGCTCCTCGGAAAACCAAGGAGCCGGGCAGGCTCGGCGCTGGGTCAGAGGCCGCAAAGGCACGACTCGGTCCAAAGCACCAGCGGCCGCCCTATCCCAGGCGGCCACCAGGTCTTCAGTCGAGTCGTGAGCCAGAGTTTCAGGAACTGGCCCAAGCTCCCTCTGGAACCTATCAGGGTCCATCAGGCGCCTGGGGCGGAACCACCTAGTCGGTTCCGCCTCCCTGCGGTGGGGTGCAGCGGTCAAAAAGTCCAGCCTCAGGAGAGAATGGTCTGTCCATGACAGGGGTTCGATAACTATATCCCCTATATCCAGACCACTGTTAATGCTGGAAAAGATTGAGGGCAAAAGAAGAAGGGGACGACAGAGAATGAGGTGGCTGGATGGAGTCACTGAAGCAGTAGGCGTGAGCTTAAATGTACTCCAGAGGATGGTAGAGGACAGGAAAGCCTGGAGGAACGTTGTCCATGGGGTCGCGATGGGTCGGACACGACTTTGCAACTAACAACAACAATCAATATTAAAAATAATATCTCTTTCCATGTCCACCTAACCTGATTCTTTTGCATTCCAACTTCTACCTCGTGTTTCTAACCATTAATAGAATCTATTCCATGTTGAATAGTATTCTGTATCTCCTTTATCTTTTATTTTTAGCATTAGTTTGTCCATTTCCGCACAGTCTAGTATCTTCCTTATCGTCTCATCCTCTGAAGGGGTGCTTTCGTTCTTCCACTGCTGCGTATATACAATTCTTGCTGTGGTCAAGATATGTAATATTAGATATATTGTCCCTTTGTCATAGCCATTTGATAGAATGCCTAATAAAAACAATTCTGGCTTAAAATCTATATGTTGTCCGATCATTTTTTCTAACCACGTATGGATTTGTGTCCAAAATTTCCTTGCCTTTAT
The DNA here is from genome assembly GCA_012654045.1 of Ptyas mucosa. Lineage (NCBI taxonomy): Eukaryota > Metazoa > Chordata > Lepidosauria > Squamata > Colubridae > Ptyas > Ptyas mucosa. Next base: position 49,791 of record WNWU01012193.1, read on the forward strand.
GCAAGTCCACCACATGTGGTAATATGTGCCAGGTATTTGCTTACATTTCCAACAGTTTGGGGACACATTGTTAAACTTTTTAGCCAATCTTTTTTTTAAAAGTTTTTTATTTTTATTTCTCATAAACACATTTACATGTACAGTCATTTCCATCATTTTTCATTCATCTTTTCTTTTAACTTTCATTTTTCATTTTTACTTTTTCGGGGCTGCTCTTTTACCCTTTACCTTTACTCCAACCTTTCTTCTTCTCCCCCCCTTCTCTTCCTTCCTCTCTCTTCTCCTACTTCCTTTGTTCTTTCTCTCCTTGTCTTTCCTACTTCTCCTTCTCTTCCCCCACTCCTCTCTTCTTCCCCCCTTCTAACCTTCTCCTCTGCTCCTCTTTCCCCTCCCTTTTCTTCCTCTTCTTTTCCCTTTTCCCTTTCTTCTTTCTCCTCTCCTCTCCTCTCCTCTCTTCTCACTTCCTCTCTCTCTACTCCTTCCCCTCTCTCCTGTTGTTTCCCTTTTCAATTCAATCTAAAGTGGTATTCGAGCAGCCCCGATTTTCTAATTATCTTTATTCTCATTTCAATTTCTTATTCAATTATTATTTATTTTTATTTCATCATTTGCGTACATTTTTATAATATCTCACTTTTTTCCTTTTTACCCCCCTCCCCTTTCTCTATATGTTGCTGCAACATTCCCTGTAACCATGTTTGTACTTTCACCCAATATTGTTTTGCTTCTTTACACAAGCACCAGATATGATAGTATGATCCCGGCAACTGGTGACATTCCCAACACTTAGCTGATTTATCTTTAAACATTTTAGCTAATCTTTCTGGTGGCATATGCCATCTATAAAACATCTTATACAAGTTTTCTTTATAGGCTGTTGCCATTGTTAATTTATAGTTTCTTTCCCAAAGTTGTTGCCATTTCTCCAATTCTATGGTGTATCCAAAATTCTTTGCCCATGTTATCATTGTTTCTTTTACTTCTTCATCCTCTAGTCTAATACGCAATAAATAATTATATAATTTCTTAATCATTTTCTCATCTGTTCCTGTCAATATTTCATCCAGTTCTGATTTCCCCAAGTTAAAGCCATATTGTCTACGATCTGCTTCATATCTTGATTGTATTTGCAGTCTTGTATACCAATCTATCTCAATCCCTTGACTCTCTAGTTCTTGTTTTTGTTTCAGTTCTCCCCGATCTGTCAAAATGTCTTTATATCTAACAATATTCCCCATGTTCACGATATTTGGGTATGTCAGCACTTCTATTGTAGAAAGCCACATTGGAATATTCAAATAATGTTTTTCTTTCACTCTCTCCCACACGGATAACAAACCATTTCTTACATAATGTATTTGGAAATATCCATGTATCCTTTGTTTCCCGTACCATAAAAAGGCATGCCAACCCAGTTGTAAATCATGACCCTCCAATGTCAATAGTCTTGTATTCCTTAATAAAATCCATTCTTTAATCCATGTTAACGCTGCCGCTTGATAATACAATTCCCAATTCAGAAGGCCAAACCCACCTCTAATTCTTGCATCTTGTAGCATTTTTATGTTGATCCTTGCTCTCTTTCCTTGCCACACATATTTCCATGTTATTTTCTTCAACTCTTCAAAATAACCCGCACAACAAAAAGATTAAAAACTTGTTGGATTTGAAAAAATATAAGATGAATTTAATGGAAAATGAAGAATTGGCGAATAAAATAAAAGCTACAAAGCAAAACTTTTTTGAAAATGCAAATAAACCAGGATGATGGTTAGCATATAAAATGAAAAAAGAGAAAGAAAAGAAATTAATAAGTCAATTAATAGACTAAGATGGAAAGATATGTTATAGAAGTGAGGAAAAGAAGAGGATAATTGAGAAATACTACAATGGATTGTATCAACAAGAAATAATAGAAGAAGATGAGATAGAACAATATTTGAAGAAAATGGAACAGCCTTGAATCCCGGAAAAGTTCAAAAAATTATTAGAAGAAAAAATATCTGTGATGGAATGAATGGAGGGAATTAAAAGACAGAAAAATGGGAAGACACCAGTCCCGGATGGATTACCAGCAGAGGTATATAAAACCCTACAAGATGTACTAAGCAATGTGATGCTGCAAGTATTCAATGAACTATTACTTAAAGCTAAAATTCCAGACTCATGGATGGAGGCATATATAACTTTAGTATCAAAAGAAGAGGCAGATCTGGAACAGATAATGAATTATAGACCGATATCTTTATTAAATGCAGGTTATAAGATTTCTGCATCAATCATGGCTGAATGATTAAAAAAATTATTAAACGAGTTTATACATTTGGACCAAAATGGCTTCTTACCAAAAAGACAAATTAGAGATAATATACGAACTATATTAAACACATTAGAATATTATGAATTACACTCAGAGAAATAAATAGTGTTGTTATTTTTAGATACACAAAAGGCATTTGATAATGTGAATTGGCAATTTATGATAAAACAGTTGAAAATTATGGATTTTGGAGACAGATTTATAAATATGATCCCAACTATATAGAGAGACCAAGTGGCAAAGGTGTGATGGTAAATGGTGAAATGACAGAGAAAATAGATATTAGAAAAGGAACAAGACAAGGATGCCCTTTATCTCCATTATTATGTATATTGACATTAGAGATTTTAAATAGAAAAGTGAGACAGGAAAAGGAAATAAAAGGAATGAGAATCAAAAAAGAATATAAACTACAAGCATTTGCAGATGATTTGGTGTTTATCATGGAAGACCCAATAGAGACAGCGCCAAAACTATTAGAGCAAATAGAAGAATATGGGAAAGTAGCAGGTCTGAAAATCAATAAAGATAAGACAAAAATACTAGTTTAAAAATTTTAGCCAATCTTGCCGGGGGCAGATGCCACCTATAGAACATTTTATAGAGATTTTCCTTATATGATGTGGCCATTGTCAGTTTCCGGTTTCTATCCCAAAGCTTTTGCCATTTATCCAAATCTAGATTATATCCAAAGTTTTTGGCCCATACTATCATCGTCTCTTTAACTTGTTCTTCCATTTTATAATTTAATAGATAATTGTATAATATCCTTATCGATTTGTCATCAGTCCCCACTAATATCTTGTCCGATGTTGTTAGTTCTCTATAAAAACCCCATGTTTTCACATCTTTCACATAACACAATTGTATCTGCAGGTACGACCACCACTCTAATTCCACCCCTTGGTTTTTTAGTTCTAATCTGGTTTTCAATTCACCATTCTCATTTAATATATCTTTATAAGAAACAATTTTTTCCATATTTATAAGATTTGGGTGTATCAATGCTTCTAAGGTGGAGAGCCAGACTGGAATTTCCCTATAGTTTTGTTGTTTAATTTTGTCCCACACGGATAACAGTGCATTTCTTACATAATGTCTTTGGAAATATCAATGCCATGTTTCTCCCGTACCAGAGAAACGCATGCCACCCTAGTTGAAGGTCATGACCCTCCAATAATAATAGTCTTCTATGCCTCAAAGTTATCCACTCTTTCACCAACGTGAGTGCAGCTGCTTGGTAATACAATTCCCAGTCTGGCAGACCAAAGCCTCCTTTCCCTTTTGACTCTTGCAGCAGTTTCAGTTTTATTCTCGGTTTTTTTCCTTGCCAAATGAATTTTAACATTATTTTATTCAACTCATCAAAATATTTTTTCTCTAGTTTTATTGGTATTGTTTGGAATAAAAAAAGTATCTTTGGCAGTATGTTCATCTTTATTGTGGCTATTCTACCCATCATAGAAAGTTGCAAGCTTTTCCATCTCTCCATATCCAGCTTAATTTGATGCATTAATTTTGTATAATTGTTCTCTTTAATTGTTGTACATCTTGCTGTTAGATAGATTCCTAAGTATTTCACTTTTTTCACTATCTGGATATCCATTTTCTTTATTAATTCATCCCTCTGTTTGTAAGATTTTTAACTATCATTTTGGTTTTTTCCTTATTTATTTTTAATCCAGCAACCTCTCCATATTCCTCCAATTTCTCTATGAGTCTTGGGCCTGATACTAATGGTTCCTCTAAGATGAAAACTAAATCCTCTGAGAATGCTTGTAGTTTGTACTTTTCTCTTTTGATTTCCATTCCTTTGATTTGCTCATCTTGCCTGATATTTCTGGTTAGTACTTCCAGTGTTAAGATAAATAACAATGGAGATAATGGACAGTCTTGCCTTGTACCTTTTCGTATTGAAAGATTTGCAGTTACTTCGCCATTCACAATCACTTTGGCTTTTTGATTTCTATATATTGCCTTGAACATATTTATAAATTTATCTCCAAAATCCATATGTCTTACTTGATATAACATAAATTGCCAGTTCACATTGTCAAATGCCTTTTGGGTGTCTAGAAACAACAGTGCCAATTGCTTTTCACTATGTGCTTCGTAGTATTCCAATGTATCTAATATTACTCTCATATTATTTCTTATCTGCCTTTTGGGTAAGAAGCCATTTTGGTCAGGGTGTATAAACTCCTTCAAAAATCTCTTCAGTCTTTCTGCTACTATTGAGGCGAATATTTTATAGTCTGCATTCAGTAGGGATATTGGACTGTAGTTCTTAATTTACGTTAAATCTGAATCCTCTTTTGGTATCAAAGTAATGTTAGCTTCCACCCATGATGGTGGTATCTTCGCTTCAGATAAAACTGCATTGTATACCTCTAATAATGATTGGCCCAGAGTATCTTGTAGCTCTTTATATATTTCTGCTGGTAGCTCATCTGGGCCAGGTGTTTTTTTTTTGTTTTTTTTTAATCGCCTCTGCTAGTTCTGTCATTATTATCCTCTCATTCAGCATAGATTTCATTGCTTCTGGAACCTTAGGTAAGTTAGCTTTTTCCAGATATTATAATATTTTCTCTTCTGGATGTTCATCATCATCATCATATAGCTTCCTATAAAAGTCCTGGATAATATTCGTTTTTTCCTCAATTTGGTAACGTAGAGTTCCATCTTTATCTTGCAATTTACTTACCCATTTTTTCTCTTTCTTCTTTTTCAATTTCTTCGCTATATATGTTATAGCAACTCCTCTCGTGTATGCTTTCGCTATGTCCCATAGGTTTTGTAATGACGTGTCTTCTTTCCTATTTTCTTTAAAGAATAATCCCATTTGTTTTTCCAACATCTGCTTAAATTCTATATCTTTTAATGTCAATCGGTTCAGAGTTCATCTTATACTTTTCTTTTTTTTGAAAAAAAAGTTTTATTTTTAAACAAAAACAACATAAAAACATAATCCTTCCCAACAATTACGGACAGTGTTTCAATCGGTTAAAATCATTTCGCGCTCTCAAAAATTTTCAAAGTCTCATCATATGACAAATGTTCTTTCCTCTAACAAAAAACAAGTATTTAAACATTTTATCCAAATTTCATTTCATATATAATATCTCATCTCCATACTTTATTATCTATCCATTGATAAAATATCTCCCATATCAAATAATATTGTTTATCTTCCTGTTCTCTTATTTCAAATGTCAGTCTACTCATTTCAGCACAGTCCAACATTTTCTTAATAATTTCTTCATCAGTAATTATCTTCTCTCCTTTCCAATTTTTTGCAAATACAATTCTAGCCGCTGTTAAAATATTCACAATTAAATATTGGAATTCTTTATTAAATGTCTCTGGTAAGATCCCTAATAAAAGTATCTCTGGTTTAAAGTCAATATGTCTCTGTCATTTTTTCCAACCGCGTGTGTATCTTAGTCCAAAATCTCCTTGCTTCTACGCATGTCCACCACATATGGTAATAAGATCCTGGGGTTTGATGACACTTCCAACATTTCTCCGATTTATTCTTGAACATTCTGGCTATCCTCGTCGGGGGTAGATGCCACCTGTAAAACATTTTATACAAATTCTCCTTATATGCTGTAGACATTGTCATTTTATAATTATGTGACCACAATTTTTGCCATTTCTCTAAATCAATACCATAACCAAAATTTTCCCCCCATGCTATCATTGATTCTTTAACTTGTGCTTCTTCCAATTTTACCTCTAGCAAATATCCATATAGCTTTTTAATTATATGGTCTTCAGAACCCATTAATATCTTATCTAAAACAGTCAAAACATTATAGAAACCTTGTTTGAGATCTTCTCGATATCTAGAAAATATTTGCATGTATGAAAACCAATCCATCTTGTATCCCTGATCTTCTAAATCTTGTTTTAATTTAAGTTCACCCTTTCCATCCAACAATTCACTATATCTAACAATTTGTTCCCCTTTAAATATCACTGGATATGAAAAAGCTTCAGTTGTAGATACCCAGACTGGAATCTTCAAATAATGATATTTTTTAATCCTCTCCCAATTCAAAAACAAAGCTTCACGTATCTGATGTCTTCTAAAATACCCCTGTATTTTAGTTCCTTTATACCATAAAAAGGCATGCCACTCCATCAACAAATCATGCCCCTCCAAGTTCAATAATCTAGTGTTTTTCAGTGTTACTCATTCTTTAATTCACATTAAACTAGCTGCTTGATAATATAGTTCAAAATTAGGTAGACCAAAACCACCCCTCATTTTAGCGTCTTGTAACAACTTAAGATTTATTCTTGCCTTCTTTCCCTGCCAAATGTATTTCAACACCATTTTATTCAAATCTACAAAAAATTCCTTACCCAGCTTTATTGGAATTGTCTGAAAAAGATACAAAATTCTAGGTAAAATATTCATCTTAATAGTTGCAATCCTGCCAATCAAAGATAACTGCAAGTTTCCCCATTTCCCCAAGTCTTGTCCTATCTGTTGCTTAAGCTTATTATAATTATTTTCTTTAAGAGAACTGCATCTTGTTGTTAGTTGAATCCCCAAATATTTTACCTTATTTGTGACCTGCATCTTTAAAGTCTCCATTAATTCTTCTTTTTGTTTTTTTAACATATTTTTAGTCATTATCTTCGTCTTTTCTTTATTAATTTTCAAACCAGCAACTTCCCCAAACTCTCCAATTTTTTCTATCAGTTTATTTATTGATGCTAGTGGTTCTTCAATAATAAAGACCAGGTCATCAGCAAAAGCTTGTAATTTATATTCTTCTTTTCGGATTTTCATTCCTTTTATCTCTTTTTCTTCTCTAATATTTCTATTTAAAACTTCCAAAGTCAATATAAACAACAATGGGGACAATGGACATCCTTGTCGAGTACCTTTTTCTATCTCAATAGAATCAGTCAATTCTCCATTAATCATTACCTTCGCTGTCTGTTTAGAATATATAGCTTCAATTGCCTGTATGTATTTCCTACCAAAGCCCATCTCTTCCATTTGTAACATCATAAATCGCCAGTTCACATTGTCAAATGCTTTTTGTGCATCTAAAAATAACAAAACCGTTTGCTTTTCAGGATGTGCTTCATAATATTCTAAAGTGTCCAAAATTATTCTTATATTGTCTCTGATTTGTCTTTTTGGGAGAAATCCATTTTGATCTGAGTGTATAAAATTATTTAAATATCTCTTAAGTCTTTCTGCCAATATTGAGGCAAAGATTTTATAGTCTGAATTTATTTATTAATGGAACTTGTATGCTGCCCTATCTCCAATGGACTCAGGGTGGCTCACAACAATTAAAACAAAGCAAACAAACCATTAAAACAAAAATCCAGGTTAAAATTAACAAAAAATCAATAAAACCCAGTTGAAATTCTATTAAAACCCTCATCAGTCCAAGGCGGCCAGGTGAAATAGCCACATTTTCAGGCCATGGTGGAAAGAGCGAAGGCCAGGGGCCACCCGGTGCTCCAGAGGGAGTTGATTCCAAAGGGTGGGTGCGCCCACAGAGAAAGCTCTCTCCCTGGGGGTAGCCAGCCGACACTGTCTGGCCGACAGCACCCTGAGTAGGCCCTCCCTGTGGGAACACACAGGGTGATGGGAAGCTGTTGCTGGCTGCAGATGGTCCGCCAAATAACCCGGGCCTAAGCCATGTAGGGCTTTATAGGTAATCACCAGCACCTTGAATCTCACCCGGAGGGCAACTGGCAACCAATGCAAGTCACGCAGGAGAGGTGTAACTACCCGCGCGGCCGCATTCTGCACCAGCTGAAGCCTCCGAGTGGTCTTCAAGGGTAGCCCCACGTAGAGAGCATTGCAGTAGTCAATACGGGAGGTGACAAGCGCATGAGTGACTGTGCGTAGGGCATCACGGTCTGTTGTGTCTTCGGCTCCCGAACCCGGACCTTTGGAAGAAGAACCCTCCGAAAGTGAAGAGGAGGAGGAGGCAAGGCCCCCCTCTCCTGGCCCATCTGGTTTGGCACCACCCCAGGCCCCAGATGAAAGCCCTGAGGAAGAAAGCTCCTCTGAGTCAGACGTTAATGAGGAGAGGGAGTGGATTAATCCCAGGTGGCGATGATCAGAGATGGGCTCAGCAAAGGAGTGGGTGGGGCCGAGCACGAGGTGATGAGTCACAAAGCCAACGCCCCACAAGGTATAAAAGGAGCTGACCTTACCTTGTTGGCTTTTGTGACGAACAAAATATTAACCTGGCTGCTTGTGTCCTGAAGTACTGCATCAGATAAGTGTTTGCTAATCTTAAGACTGTTTATTGTTGGACATGCCGGAGAGCCTTATCAGGGACTGGCC
>WNWU01012193.1:58451-69242 GCA_012654045.1 Ptyas mucosa
TGTGTGTGTGCTTGTCTGGGCTCCTGAAGCAGGGAGGGGACAGAACACGGTCCAAGTAGGGGTGCAACTGGGTTCCATCCAGGTCTGTACCACTTCCAGGCACTGGGACATCACGTCGAGGGCATCACTGGGCTGGTTCGGGGTGGATATAAAAAGCTAGGTATCATCAGCATACTGATGATACTTCACCCCGAAACCATGGATGATCTCCCCCAGCAGCTTCATATAGATGTTGAACAGAAGAGGAGAGAGGACTGACCCCTGGGGCACCCCACAAGTAAGGGGCCTCGGGGCCAACCTCTGCTCCCCCGCCAACACCGCCTGCGAATGTCCCAAGAGGTAGGAGGAGAACCAGTGTAAAACAGTGCCCCCCCCCAACCCCTCGAGGCGTCGCAGCAAGATACCATGGTCGATGGTATCGAGGGCCGCTGAGAGATCCAATAGGACCAAGACAGAGGAGTATCCTTTGTCCCGGGCCCTCCAGAGATCATCCACCAGTGTGACCAATGCCGTCTCCAGGCTGTACCTGGGCCTGAAACCCAACTGGTAGAGATCTAGGTATTCTGCTTCCTCCAGGGCCAACGGGAGCTGCCATGTAACCACACTCTCAACAACCTTCGCAACAAAGCGAAGGTTGGAGACAGGACGAAAGTTGTTCAAAATGGCTGAATCCAGGGCAGGTTTCTTGAGGAGTGGCCTCACCACCGCCTCCTTCAAGGCAGCAGGGAAGCTACCCTCACCCAAGGATGCAGTAATCACTGCCCGGATCCAGTCACGTGTAACCTCCCGGGTTGCGTAAACAAGCCAGGAGGGACACGGGTCAAACAAACATGTGGTAGGATTCAGGCTCCCCATGATCCTGTCCACTTCCTCAGGGGTGACAGGATTGAACTCTTCCCAAATGACAAGACCCGTCATCTCCCCCTCGTCTGACCCTGTCCAGTCAGAGTCCAGACCATCCCGAATCTGAGCGATCTTGTCCAGCAGATGCTGACTATACTCCTCGGCCCGCCCCCGCAAAAGGTCGTCTCCCGCTCCCCAATTCAGAAGGGAGCGTGACACCCTAAACAGGGCGGCTGGGCAGTTATCTGCGGATGCAATGAGGGCAGAGATGTAGGAATGCTTCGCTGCCTCCATCTCCACTAGATAAGACCGTGTGAAAGATCTTAATTGTGCATGGTCAGATTCGGAATGACTGGACCTCCAGCAGCTCTCTAGGCCTCTCCTCCGCCGCTTCATCTCCCGGAGCTCCTTGGTAAACCAAGGGGCCAACCGGGATCTGCGCTGGGTCAGAGACCACAAAGGCACAACACGGTCAAGAGCCCCGGAGGCCACCCTTTCCCAAGGATCCACCAGAGCCTCGACCGGGGCATGCGAAAGAGAGACAGGTATCGGCCCAAGCTCCATCTGGAACCTCTCAGGGTCCATCAGGTGCCTGGGGCGGAACCAGGTGGTCGGTCCCACATAGTGGAAACCCAGCCGGAGGAGATAATGATCGGTCCATGACAGGGGGTAAATGACTGGCATGCCCCCACCGAGCTTCACACGCCACTGTTCCGAGATAAAAACAAGATCGGGCGTGTCCCCCCCCACATGAGCCAGGGCCTGAATTATCTGAGTCAGGTCCATGGCTGCCATGGAGGCCATGAACTCCCGGGCCGCCCCCGACACCCCACCCAGGGAAGGCAGATTATAAAGTCCCCCAGCACAATAAATCTGGGAAACTCAACCACCAGCCCCAATAGAGCGTCAAGTAGCCCAGGCAGGGCCATTGATACGCAGCTGGGAGATAGGTACGTAATTAACAGGCCCAACTGCCCTTGCGGGCCCCATCTCATGAGGAGGGACTCACATCTGTCTATCTGCGGAACAGGGACCTCCCGTGGACCCTGGGCCTCCCTAATAACAACCGCCACCCCCCCTCCCCTACCCTGGGCTCTTGGCTGGTGTAGCACCAGAAAACCTGGCAGGCAAAGTTCAGTCAGAGGGATGCCTCCCTCGGAGCCCAGCCAGGTTTCCGTAATGCAAGCCAGGTCTGCATTTTCCTCCTCGATCAATTCACAGATGAGGGGAGTTTTGTTAACCACGGACCTGGCATTAAAATAAACCAACCTGAGCCCAGCAACCCTCTCTCTCAAACCCCCAGGGGGGCAGGTGGAACCCGGAGGGTCGGAGCAGACCAATGCTCGAAGACAGTGGGGGCACGCTCCCGATTTCCGATACGGCCCTCCGTTCATCCATCTGCTGCCATTCCCAATCACAACAGGAATCAGGGCCCCTATCCCCTCCCTCGGAGTCCCAGGGGGCCCCAAACCCGCTCCAGCCCCGTCGCGACCCTCCCCTGGCCTGGACTGCCAATAACCCAGAGGGCCCCCCCCCCCCCCCCCCCCGGGTACCGAACCCCCCCCCCCCCAACCCCTTAAAAGCCAAATTAAAAAAGACTGTAAAGCACCCTTATTAAAAACCCTAAAACCCAAATGCCACCTCTCGGGATCCCAGGACCCGTCATTAAGGAAATTCTTGGCTAGACCAGCAGGCCACATCCGAGAATGGGGGGCATTCCTCAGGGCATGCAATTCCACGCTCGCGTAAGTCCGTACAGCCATCATCAGCTACAGAAGTGGGTACGACAATGGTGAATAAGGATAACAGCGTGTTAGGCCAAAAATACCACCCAGCAGTCAGGGAACATTCACTCCCGGGTGTCCTCTCACGGCAACCAAGAGTGACATTCGTTGACAGTCACCGCTGCCCTCTTACTACAGCAAGATCCCTGTATTCGCTGGGCAATCACTTGAGGTGGGAGTCTTCAGTTGTTGCAGCCCTCTCACAGCAGCACGGCCAGGTTCGGCTGAAAAGAACCACGGCCGCCCTCTCACGGCAGCGGGAGCCAACACCTTAAGGAACTAGGCCATTCCAGGGAAGAAGAAGGGAATCCAGGACATCTAGGTCATCTAGGTCATCTAGGTCATCTAGGTCCAAACATGCTGCCCTAAAGGCAATACCCCCCATAGATGGTCACAGCGGGGGGGGGGGGGAAGTCCCCGCGCCCCAGAAAAAACTCTAGGGCGCAGGTAATCCAGCCAAGTTCTTACTGGCCTATTTGTCTACTTCACACCCAACACTGGAATATAGGTGTGCGGCATCTGGTCCAGGGCAGCTCCAGCCCACCAACCGTGTTGGCAGGGGTCGGTAAACCACCTCTGCAATGGTCAGCAGTCAGCGGGGGTCAGCAGCGATCAACACGCCAGTTGTGCCAGCTGTAACAATCCCAAGGCCCAAAACGCCGGGCCCCCCATGCCTCCCGCGGCGGGCTCAGGGACCCAGAGCCACCGAGCCCACAGCGGTGACAATAACAGGATCGGGTACTGGCTTGAGGTTTCTCTTGGCTCTCCCAGCTTAGTATCTCAGCATCTTGGCATCTTGGCGTCTCCTCCCGCCAAACAGCAGGAGGAGACGCAGTGTCACCGTCGGCCCGTCTAGTCGCAAGCCGCTAGCAGCTGTTTCGCGGCTCCGCAGCAGACCGCCGCACCGACCTCCATGCAGACCGCCGCTCCTCCTGCTTGCCCGGGACCCCAGCGTGGGGCTCATAAGATCTGCTGAGCCCACAGGTATTCCCTAATCAATCCATGCCGGAGGTGAAGGAAACTAGACCCCCGGAGTACCCATAATTCGCCAAAGCCCTCCACCCCCCCCAGCGGAGGCTCAGCAAGTCGCGGTGGCCATTTTAGCCGAATTTAGCAGGGATATAGGCCTGTAATTTTTGATTTGTTGTGGGTCTGTGTCTTCTTTATGGATCAATGTAATATAAGCCTCAGTCCATGATTGGGGTATTATCTTTTTTGTCATTGCTTCATTCATAACATCCAATAACGGAAGGCTTAAAGGTTCTTGTAACGTCCTATAATATTCAACAGGCAGACCATCTGGTCCTGGTGTCTTTTCTTTTTTCTGTTTCTTAATTGCTTCTGTTAATTCCATCATCGTTATACGCCCTTCCAACATCTCTTCAGTATCCTTGGGAATCAAAGGTAGTTTTGCATTCTGTAAATATTTTTTAACTTTCCCATCTTCTATCAATTCTCTTTCATAAAGTTGTCCATAATATTCTTGTATTATTTTTCCCATCTCTTTATTTCCAAATTTACTTTGTCCTTGATCATCAATTAATTGCATTATTATTTTTTGATTCCCTTTCTTTTTTCAATTTATATGCTAACCATCTTCCTGGTTTATTCACATTTTCAAAGTAGCTCTGTTTAGCACTTCTTATTTTTTGGGCCAGCTCTTCCTTCTCCAGTAAGTCCACTTTGAGCTTTAATATATCCATTTTCATTTTCACATCTTTCTTACATGGATCTTTCTGGAGTTCCTTTTCAAATCTCTTATATGCATCAGTTAATATTGTAAGAGTTTGTCTTTTCTTCACATTTCTTTTCCTTGTATAATCTATTATTAAGCCTCTAGCATAGGCCTTCATTGTATCCCAAAGATTTTGTGTCGATGTATCTTCCTTTTTATTCTCCTTGAAAAAGAAATCCAGCTCTCTTTGCATTTTCTGTACAAAATCTTTTTCTTTTAGAATTGTATTATTCAAAGTCCATCTGGCTTTTCTTTTTTGACCTTTCCAGGTTACTATCACAGGGTTATGATCGGCCCACAAATTAGTTTCTATTTCCACCTGTTCTATTTTCAAAGTCAAGTCCATTGTTGTCCATATCATATCCAACCTGGACCAAGATGAGTGCCTGTTAGAGTAGAAAGTATATTGTCTATTCTTCCCATTTCTATCTCTCCATACATCTTTCAAGTTTGTTTCCTCTATCATTTTAAAAAAGGAATTCGGTAGTGTCTATTATGTCTTTCTGTTTTTAGTGTTTTGTAATCCAATTTTTCATCTACTATTCCATTAAAATCTCCCATCATGCATATATTATCGTAATCCATTTCAATTATTTTCATATATAAGTTTTGATAAAAGTCACTTTGATTATTATTTGGCGCATAAATTGCTACTAATAGTTGTCAGCACTCCAAACTACGTTCACTCTAGTGCTGACATGAAGAGAAGAAGGAGACGCTTGACTTTTCACCTACTTATTTTCCCTGTAGATAATATCCCCTAGGAGATGGGATGGGAGGGGGGACATTCCTGTGACATGAAGTAGTAGAGATGGGGAGAGTGACTTGGAAGATGGCCAATGAGACACTGAGAATTGGGGAACGGAAAGGGAAGGATTTGGGGTCAGAGGGTCAGTGCCAGCTACGATGGAGTTGGGGACGGATCGTTGTACTCAATAAATGAAAGATTTCATCAAAGACTATTTGTTTGGAAATGCAATTTATTTGAGATGACATCGTAACCTGACAATAGTATTTTCATATTATTATCAATTATTTCCACCATCAAAATTCTACCTTCTGAGTCTGCATATATTTGTTCCGCCATTATTGAATTTCTAATATATAAAGCAACTCCTCTCTTTTTACTTTGCGATAATGATAAAAAGGTTCTTCCAAGTTTGGGTTGTACCAATAATTTATTTATTTATTTATTTATTTATTTATTTATTTATTTATTTATTTATTTTTGATTTATATACCGCTCTTCTCCCTGAGGACTCAGGGCGGTGTACAAAATTAAAAAACATGTAATACAAACAATAAAAACAATTTAAAAATATATATAAATTATGGTTTCAATTTAAAAATTTTTTAAACCCCTATAAACATTTAAAATAATTCTTAAGCCAGCCCGGCTTGTTTGAAAAAGTGGGTTTTAAGGGCACGGCGAAAGGCGCTGAGGTCTGGAATTCTCCTTATCTCTGGGGGCAGCTGATTCCAGAGGGTAGGTGCCCCCACAGAGAAGGCTCTCCCTCTGGGGGTCGCCAGCCTACATTGTTTGGCTGACGGCACCCCGAGGAAGCCCTCTCTGTGGGAGCGCACAGGTCGGTGGGAGGTTGCTTGTGGCAGTAGGCGGTCTCGCAGATACCTAGGCCCTATGCCATGGAGCGCTTTAAAGGTGATAACCAACACCTTTTTGTTCATGTTGCTTTTTAATATGAACTTCTTGTAAGCAGATTGTGTCAAATTTTAATTTCTCTAATTTATGAAACACCTTTCTTCTTTTTCACAACTGAATTAAGTCTATTTATATTTATTGAAATTAATTTTGTTGTTTCCTTTTTTTTTTATTTTAGAGATAATTTTATCTCTGTTCAGGATTAAGTCTGTCTTCCAGTTTTGGGCATATATGAGCCGTGCTGCTGTTAAAATATGAGTGATAAGATACTTTGTTTCTTTGCTGTATTGTGATGTCATCATGCCAAGTAGAAAATATTCTGGATTATTTTCTATCTGCAGGTTTATTATTTCTTCTATAATACTTTTTATTTCTAGCCAGTATTGTTGGGCTTTGGTGCACTTCCACCAGGCGTGAAAATATGTTCCCTTTTGGGTTTTGCACTTCCAGCACAGTGCGGATGTATTTGGATGAATTTTGGCTAATTGGGCCGGTGGTAGATGCCACCTATAAAACATTTTAATTAGATTTTCCTTATAGGGTGTGGCTCTCGTCATTTTGATATTTTGATTCCATAGTTTATCCCATTCTGTCAACTGGATATTATGTCCTATGTCCCTGGCCCACATTATCATGTTATGTTTAACTGTTTCCTCTAGAAGAGCATCTCTTAACAAAAAATTGTATAATTTAGTTATTAATTTTTGATCCGGTCCTAAAAGAATTTTATCCAAATCGTTCGAATCCATAGCTATTCCATGTTGTAATTTATCTTTGTTATATCTTGAGTGGATTTGTGTATAATGCCACCAGTCCATCTTTGTATCACTCTCTTGGAGTTTGTGTCTTGGGAGAAGTTCACCTTCATTAGTTAGTAAATCTTGATATTTCATCATTTTACCTATTTCTAAAGTATTTGGGAATATTAACGCCTCCATCAGGGACCACCATCTCGGTATTCTTGTGTAGTACCTCTTCTTTATTCCTTGCCAAATTTTATATAATGAATCCCTAATAATATGTCTTTGGAAGTAAGTATGTTTTTTATCAGGTCCATCCCAAAGGAAGGCATGCCATCCTCTCGTAAGGTCGAATCCTTCTAGATATAATGTTCTCTTATCCTCCAATTTTATCCAATCTTTAATCCAAGTCATGCCAGCCGCTTTGTAATACAACTCCCAGTTTGGTACTGCCAGGCCTCCCTTGTCTCTTGTGTCTTGTAACGCTTTAATCTTAATTCTAGGTCTTTTCCCTTGCCATATATATGTTGTTACTATTTTATTTAGATTTTTGAAGAAGTCTCTTCCCGGGTAAATTGGTATGACCTAGTACAGAAATAATATTCTTGGTAGGATATTCATTTTTATCGAATTAATTCTTCCCATCAGTGAGAGTTGTATTCTGTTCCATACTTCCAAGTCTTTTTTAATTTGTTTTAGTAGTTTGGTGTAATTGTCTTCCTTGATTGTTGTAGCTTTCACAGTCAGCCAGATGCCTAAATATTTTATCTTTTTTACAATTTGGAGTCCAATTTTTTCTTCTAATTCTAGGCTCTGTGTTTGGGTCATGTTTTTAATCAATACTTTAGTTTTTTGTTTGTTTATTTTAAGGCCCGCAACTTTCCCATATTCTTCTATTGTTGATATTAACTTTGGTGCTGATTGTCTTGGATTTTCCAGATTAAAAATCACATTGTCTGCGAAAGCCAACAATTTATATTCCTCTCCCCTGATCCGCAATCCTTTAATATCCTCATCCTTCCTTATCCCATTTAGGAGGGTTTCCAACGCTATTACAAATAGTAGTGGTGACATGGGGCATCCTTGTCTTACTCCTTTCTGAATATCGAATGTTTGTGTCAAATCTCCGTTTATTGCGATCTTTGCTGTCTGGTGTGAGTAAATTTTTTGTATCAAATTATTGAATTTCTGTCCACAGTTCATCAACTCCAATTGTTTTATCAAAAAAGCCCAGTTTAAATTATCAAACGCTTTCTGAGCGTCGAGAGAGATTATAGCCATTTCTGTATTTATTCTTTGATCATAATATTCCAATATACTTATGGTTGACCTGAGGTTTTTCCTAATTTGTCTTCTGGGTATGAAACCATTCTGATCGGGGTGTATATAGTTATGTATTATTGTTTTCATTCTTTGTGCCAATATTGCCATAAATAATTTGTAGTCCGCGTTGAGTAATGATATTGGTCTGTAGTTCCTAATTTGTATCGGTTCTGTATCCTCTTTGTGTATTAGTGTTATGATTGATTCAGTCCAGGATTTTGGAATTTCAGCTATGGATAGTGCTTCATTAAAAACTTGAAGTAATATTAGATCGATAGTTTGTTGACAGTGCTTATAAAATTCAACCGGTATTCCGTCCAAGCCTGGCATTTTATTGTTTTTTTGTCTTTTGCGGGCTTCCACTAATTCGAACATCGTTATGGGTCGATTCAATATTTCTCTGTGGTCTTCTTCAATTTGAGTGATTTTGGCTTTGTACAGATATGATTTAATTTGTTCCTCCGGGACATTCTCCTTTCGATAAAGTGTTTTAAAGAATTCTATGACTATATTTTTCTTCTCTAAGTGTGTATTATGAAGTGTTCCAAAATCGTCTTGGAGTTGATGTATGGTCCTTTTTTCTGCCTGCTTTTTTAATTTATACGCTAACCAGCGTCCCGTCTTATTTGCATGTTCAAAGTTAATTTGTTTTGCCATTCTTATTTTGTGTGCCATTTCAGTTTGTGTAGTTAAATTTAGTTTATGTTTGGCCATATTGAGTTTTTCTTATTATTTGGCTGCTGCTGTAATTTAGTTTCTTCCATTTTTATCTCGTCTAGTAATTGATTTCTAAGTCTTTGTTTCTGTTTTTTCCTTTTGGCTACATATGAGATGGTTAGGCCCCTAATATAAGCTTTCGTCGTGTCCCATAAGTTTTGTATCGTTGTTTGGTCGTTATTATTAATTTGTAAGAATGACTTCATTTCCTTTTCTATCATCTGTTGATAATCTTTTTCCTTTATAATAGTTGTATCCATCTTCCATCTTTTTTGTTTTCGGAAGCCTTTCCAGACTATTTCGATGGGATTATGATCTGCCCATGTACTAGGTGTAATTTCAATTTGGTGTGTATCTGTACTTAATTGAGGTGTCATCCAGGCCATATCTAGCCTGGACCACGATTGATGTGGGGCTGAAAAATATGTATATTGTTTGGTGTTGGTATGTGAATCCCTCCATGTGTCGTGTAAACTCATTTCCTCTACTAGATCTTTGAATGTTTGTGGCAATGTCTTTCTCTTAGACTTATTCTTCCTGGTTGTATGGTAGTCTTCTCGTGGATTTACTATAGCGTTAAAATCGCCAACAATACATATATTTTCATAATCTAATTCTTTTAATTTATTATGCAGTTCTTTATAAAAATCTATTTGATTTCCGTTTGGGGCATAAATGGTTACTAATAGTATTGTTTTTATTTCCAGTTTCAATTCCATCATCAAGACTCGACCTTCCTTGTCATTGTAAATTAACTTTGTTCTTAAGTGGTCTCTAGCATATATTACCACTCCCCTTTTTTTGCAATCTCCCAAAGCTGTATATAATACTCCGAGTTTTTTATTTTCGAGTAGCTTTCTCTGTTGTCTCCTTACGTGAACTTCTTGTAATACAATTATATCTGTCCTTAATTTTTGCAATTTTGTAAATATTTGATGTCTTTTACCTGGAGAATTTAGGCCATTTATATTTATGGAAGTGAGTTTTATCTCTTCTTCCATTTCTATTGGTATTTATTTATCAGTTATTTTCTGTTTTGTTGTGTTTCTTGTGACTCTTTGTGTAATCTCCGTTGTTTCCTCCCTCTCCAACTTTCCCTTCTTTTGTTCTTTATATTCGTTACTTGTCAGTTGTACCTCTTGATCACTGAAATTTATTTCTTCTCTGCTCCCTCTGCTTTCATCTTCTCCTTCAAGTCCTAGATGTTGATCTATAAATTCTTGGTATCACATACGGAATTTTCGTCCTTCCCAGGAAATTAATACGCCTTCTGATATAAGCCATCTAAATTTTATCTTTAATTTATTTAGTTGTCTCGTTAAGAAATTGTAATCTTTTCTCCTATCTCTGGCCCTTCTTGGTACTTGTTTTAGGGTAAGAACTTCCCTCCCTTTATACACAACTTTCTCTTCTCTCATTCTTCTATATATTTCTTCCTTTAGTGTTATTTTCGTAAATCTAATATGCACCTGTTTCGGGAGTTTGTTTCTTCTAGCGTAGTTGGTATAGGCTCTATAAATTTCATCGATTCCGTTTCTAATTTCATTTTTCTCTTTACCTGTTGCTTTTGCCAAGAGTTCAATCATAATTTCTCCCAGGTCTTCATCTTTTTGTTCTTCAATATTTTGAAATCTTAAGAAGAATGAGGCCTTCTCCATCTCAAGAAATAGTAATGCGTCTTCCGTGTCCCGGGTCTTTACAACTTATTGGTTCTCCATCCTCTCCAGTTTTCTAACTGTAGCTTCTGATTTTTCTTCCACTATATGTATTTGTTGTTCGTTTTCCGTAATATTTTGTTGAATTTTAACTATCTTCTCGTTTATATTTTTAATATCATCTTTAATCTCCCCTACATCCAGTCGCATCTGTTCTTGGTTCTTTCTGGATTCATCATGATTAAGGGCCATCTTTTCTTCCATTGTTTTCTGTCCGTCTTGTATCCTTGCCAATGCGGCCTGTATGTTTTGCATCCCTATGATAGTGTTTGTC
>WNWU01012193.1:69642-92842 GCA_012654045.1 Ptyas mucosa
AAGAAAAAAGCTTCAGGCTCTTGAGTGCCTTAATCCAATTCAGTTCTTTAAAAATCTCGAAATAAAGATCTTTCACTTATATTTATATCCGGAAAGCATACAGAGAGTTTTCTCTCAGTCAAGCCTCAAATAGAGAAAGTAAAAGTAGCTGCCCAAAAGAATAATAAAAAAAAGTTTTCCTTTCACACTTTTCCAAGGCTCCTACTTCAAAACCAACAAGAACACCTGAATAAACAATACAGATAATTCCACTTCCTCAGATGTTCTCTTTTAACAAGCTAAAGCTCGGAGCCACTTTGTTATTATTATGGCTACAATATATCCTTCATCTTTCTGCCTGGGTAGACATTGCAACAAAGTTTCTTCTCTCTTTTTTTCCCCCCAGCAGATGGCAACACTACTCACTCTCCTAGCTTTCCTACGTTAAAAGTCCAGACCTTCTTTATTGAAAATTATTTTTTAAAAAAAGTTAAAAAGGAAAGAGCAGAAAAAAGACTTCACAATAAATCAATCCCAAATCAGACAAAAATTTTAAAAGAGGCACAATTCCAAAAAACAATATCTTCCCCTCTCTTCTCTTTCAGTCCAGTCTCAGTCTTAAAAAGCAATTAGTTTAAAAAACCTTCCAAATTGGCAATCAGGTTTACAATAGTCTATTCCAAAATAAATTCGCCGCTTAAATTTCCTTAATCTTAATCATCCTCACACTTATCTCACAGGGTGTACTTGTCAATTTAAAATAATATTCTCTCACCACATCGAATAACTGTCCTTCCTCTTTCTTCCTCCCGAAGCTGTCCCAGCCTTGGCAGCCGCTATGGCTGCTTCCCCACTGCAGGAAAAAGGGCTTTTCTGGATCAACCAGGGACTTTGTGGTGTCCCTGGGATCGACAGAATGTGCCCTCCACTACCACAGTCAAAACTAGACTGTGGGGTCCAAACTGGACTGTCTAGCAGCGGGGCTATTGGCGGGGATTCTGGAGCCCCAAAATCACCCGTCCGTTTCGCCACGATGTCAACTCTTCTTTTCTTTCGTCCTTTCCAGCTAATTCTCATTGGATTATGATCTGCCCATAGATTTGTATCTATTTCTACCTCATATACATTAGTATTTAATTCTATCGACATTCATACCATATCTATTCTAGACCAGGATTGGCGTCTATTAGAATAGAATGTGTATTGGTTTCCCCCGGGTTCCTCTCTCTCCATACATCTTGTATGTTTAACTCTTCTGCCATTTTAAAGAAAGTTCTAGGTAGAATCCTTCTTACTCTTTTCCTTATTCTATTACTTTTATAGTCCCAACTTTTTATCTATTATTGCATTGAAGTCTCCTAGGAGACAAAGATTATCACACCCCATATCACGTATAGTATTATGTAGTTTTTTATAAAATTGTTCTTGTCCACTATTCGGTGCGTAGATTGCAACTAGGAGTACCCACTTTTGATTTAATGTTACTTCCACAATCAGGATCCTTCCCTCTTCATCATTATATATTTGGTTAGCCTGAATTGTTTCTTTAACATATAACACCACTCCTCTCTTCTTTTGTTGTGATAACGACACAAATAGTTTCCCCAATTTAAAATACTCCAGTAGTTGTTTATGTTTTTCTTTTATATGGACTTATTGTAGTGATATTATGTCTAGATTCAATCTTTGTAATTTATTGAAGGTTTTCTTCCTTTTCATGGGTGAGTTCAGTCCATTGATGTTTAATGATAGTATCTTAAGTTCTTCTTGCATTGTTCTATCTATATCTGGGTCTTATACTCCTGGTTGCTCTTATTTCTCTCGATTCTTTGGGTCTTGCTCCGTTGCTCTCTGTTCGGTCCCTTTTCTCTTTTTCACTTTCCTTTTGCTGCAGTTTCTTTTCTTCTGTAGCAAGCATTCCTTGATCTCTATCTTCTATTACTTCCCTCTCCTCCAGTTCCCCTTTGGTACCAAAATGCTGGTTGTAGAACTCCATCGCTTTATCCAATGAGTCCAATCTATGTCTCTTTTCACACCATGTGACCAGTATTCCTTCCGGAGTCAACCATCTGAAATTTACCTTATACTTAGTCAACAACGTAGTTAAACATTGGCACTGCTTCCACAACTCTCTAACTCTTCTTGGGACCTGTTTCAGAACTACCAATTGTTTCCCTTTATACTGTATTGGCTCATCTCTTGTCTTGTTGAACTCTTCGTCCCTCATCGATTTCTTCACAAATTGTACATGCACCTCCTTTGGTAGTTTGTGTTTCCTTGAGTAGTTCGTATGTATTCTATATGTTTCATCAATTTCTATCAGCATCTCTTCTTTCTCTGTCCCTAATGCCTTTGCTAGTAACTCTGCCATAACGTCCAGTAAGACTTCCCCTTTCTCCTTTTCCATATTCTGGAATCTCAGATAATGTGCTGCTTTTTCTGTCTCTAGCAATATTACTGTGGTTTCTAATGCTTTATTTGCCTGGATTAGTCTATCGTTTATTTCATCTACTCTTTTTTCTTCTTTCTCCATCCTCGCTTCTATTTCCTGTATTTTCTGTTCATTTTTTGTAATCAATTGCTGAAAAAATTCAAACTTTTCATCCATCTTTTGTATCTTTTCTTTTAATTCTCCCGTATCATTTCTCACTTCTCCTATTTCGCTCTTTATTTCGTTGTGGTTTTTTGTCATGTTTTTGTCTTGCATTGATTGGAGCATAGTATCTCTCTATTTGTAACATATCTTCTATTGACCTCTGACTAGATGGACTTGAGGTGGCCGATGATGGTGTGGAGGCAGGTTTCCTCCCTAACCCTATCTTTGTTAGGTTTGTAGTGCTCATCATGGTCAACAATTTTACCTCAGATTTTTTTAAATATCCAACACCTCCGATCACCTTTTAACATGTATATAACCCTCCAGCACCCCAAATCTTGCTTGACCTATAGGTATAGAAAAAGAAGTAAACGTCTTTCAGATCCAATCCCACTTCAATCCTCCCTTTAGACCATTCCTTTTGTAATCCACAATGTCTTATATGCAATTAGAAGAGATAATAATAATAATAATAATAATAATAATAATAATAATAATAATACCCTGTATTACCCCCAAAATAAGAAATCCCCTGATAATAAGCCCAATCAAGCTTTTGAACGCATGGCAATAAGGCCAAGCGCTTATTTCAGGGTTCAAAAAAATATAAGACAGGGTCTTATTTTTGGGGAAACACGGTTATAATAATCATCATCATCCCAGGATAAGAAGAAGGAATTTGTAATCCAAGAGAGACCGCTATACCTGTCCTTAACGTTCTACTTTATCTGTCCAATAGTATTATGAGTTCATCAAGGGTGTTTATAATCCACAGGGCCTGTTAAATTGCCAACCTCCAATACCTCAGTATTCCAAAGAGATGGAGACAGGCAGCACTTAACCTTTAGTCCACATTATTTGTAATCCACCACAGGTCAGCCAAGGTTATAGGTTATAAGATATCCAGGAAAAGAGAAAGGGGAAAAAAAGGGGGGGTGGTATTTGTCACTTCCACAATCCTTCAGTTTTATATCCTCTTTATATCCTCTTTGCCCAGTAGATGTCCTCCTTGCTCCCTTCTTCTCTTCTCATAGTGCTTTATATGTCAGTACAATGAGGGGAACACATTTTACTTTCCCTATTTTAACCCAAAGTCCAGGAAAGTGACTCAATATAATTGCAAATTGTCTCTATCCAAAGTTACCTCTGTCCAAAGCTTCTTTTATAAAGTCCAGTCCAGTCCAGTCTCTCTGGTTTTATTGTTTTTTATTTTTTTATTAACAACAACAACAACTCTCCCTTCACACCTTCCTTATTATTATGGATCTGTAACTGCTCTGCGTTTTTCCTTGCCGCTTCATAGGTGGGAGAAGATATTCCTTTCCCTCCTTCTCTCTGGAGTCCCCTTTTCTTCTTAAATCAGGATAGGGAAATTCACTCACTTTGGTGGAAGTTGGAAAGAAACTTTATCCATGTCCAATCCACTGCTTTCTTCCACTTTCTCAATGCTTGCTCCTACCAGTTGTCCCTGCTTTGGTTCGGCCATTAATGGCTGTCTTTTTTCAGGAAGGATTACTCCTGACCAGCAAAACAGACCGCTGCCTGTTTGTGATCAACGGAGAGCACTTCCCCCTCCTGTAGCCCCTACAGGGCAACTTCAGCTCCAAGGATCCCCCCCCCCCAACAGACAGAAACTGGCTGTGCTCCACGGACAGCCTGCTCGCACACCCGTTCGTGACGACACCAACTGGCTCCTCTCCACTTGAAGCTTCTTGAGCACAGCTCTGACTAGTTTTACATGTTCTGCCATGGTCTCAGTATAGGTTAAAATGTCACCAGGTAAACTAACACTCCCTTATACAGTTGTTCATGCAGTACTTCATTTATTAGCTGCATCAACACAGCAGGGATCCCTTGCAGTCCAAAAGGGAGGACCCAGAATTGGAAACATCCTAAAGGGCAATTGAAAGCCATTTTCCACTCATCCCCTGCTTTGATCCTCACTCGGTAGTACGCCTCCTGCAAATCCAACTTGGTGAAGACCTTTCCCTTGGCCAAATGGGCTAGCATTTCCTTCATGAGGGGAAGTGGGTAAATGTTTTCCAGACACACTGTGTTTAGCCCATGATAGTCTATGCATAGACGAAGGGACCCATCCTTATTTGCCCTAAACAGTACCAGAGACAGCCACTCTTGGTGATAATGATACCAACAAATAGATCCTTTAACCAAGTAAAGCTAGGCAACCAAGAGGTTAACAAATTCCAGATTCCTTTAAAAGCAGTGTTTTCTGTTATATGTGTTAAATGTGTAGTGATATTTTCAGTTTAGACTCTATAAATTGTGAGTTATCTGATATATTAAAGCAACACATACCGTGGAATTCCTCACATCCATATCCCATCTTTAACAACATATAGTCTATAGCCATACGATTTTGTAATAGATATTTTCTTATTTCTCCCATCTCATCAGCCAGTGCAGCAATAGCAGATGATGTTTCATTTATGCTTTTTGCTAAAGCACAAGCAAGATGTCCAGTATGCAATTGGTTATATTGTGTAACAATCCAGGGAAACATTCCCAAAAGCCCTGCTTGAACTTTATTCAATATCACTACCACATCATTACATCCTGCATCAAATGCTTCATGTAATTCATCACTCTTACCCCTATATATTCCCCTATATGCTCCATCCTCCATATGATCATAAGATTCTATTGGTGTTATATGTCATTTTATAGGTTTTACAGGAGCATATATAATTAAATGTGGTTCTTTTTCTGGCTTCGATATTTCCATATGTCCATGTTCTTGCACATGTGATTCATCCACTGTTTCCAACGTACCATCATGTGTAGCTACCTTTTTGGGAACTTTGTGGGGCACACGGTTACTATGATAGAGACTAGTATTCATCATTTCATAATAAAATTCTGTTTCCTGATTAATGTCTTAAAATGTGCAACTGCCATAAAGGTAGTCAAATGCCCAATTGTACAAGAGCCCCCTACTGCATTAGCAGGTATGTATGCATAAGCATATAACCCACAAAATAGAAACCATCCTCTAGGCAGGTATAACACCTGTCCTATAGCATTTATGTCTTCCACCTCAGAACAGGTAAACACATGCTCAGTAGGCACAGGAACATATATTACTTTCTTCTGTTTTTTCTCAGGATGTTTATATACCACACAATCATAAGCTGGTAATATAGTTTTCACTTCAATTACCAATTTCCTCTGGTTAGTCCATTTATTAGGCTTTTGCGGACTCCCAAATCACTTGTGATAAATTATAATTAATAGATTCTATGGTAATTTGTGCCTCCTCAAATAAGAATTTACCAGGGACTGGCACCCCAACAAAACATGTCGACATTATATCGGAGATTGTAGTCTCCCCTTTTATACAAAAGGACGAACTATTGAGAGCTACTTTCATCAAGTCCAGAAAAATATTCCCTTCCCTTTTATTAGGTTCCCCCACATCTCTAGTATACCTCGTTGGTGCTTTAAGATATCCAACAGTGAAGGGCAGGGCTGACGTCGTGACGGGACGACGGAAGGTTTCGGTGCTCTGGGACCACCGCCGATATCTTCACCGCTGGACGGTCCAAATCGGACCTCACTGTCCCATAGAGACAGTGACTGAGGAGGGCACATCCTGCTGATCCCAGGGACACCGCAAAGTCCCTGGTTGATCCAGGAGAAGCCCTTTTTTCCGACGCTGAAGAGGCAGCCATTAAGCTGCTGAAGTTGGGACAGCTCCGAACGGAAGAGAATGAGTGAAAGTGTTACGATCTGGTGAGAGGCTTTTTAAATCTAGACTTTAAGAACACCCTGAAGTGCAAATACAATTAGAATTGAAGACAGAAGAAATTAAGCGGTGGAATTGAGCCTGAATTTCAGTTAATTTTCCTGAAATATAAACTATTCTCATTTGTGGATGCTTGTGGAGAGTTTTACTTTTAAATCTGACTGGACTGGGTTGGAAGGGAGATTTCCTCTTTTACTTGTTTAAATACTAAATTTTTGGTGCCTTTTGAGTCTATAAGATTTTGGACTAGTTTTTTAATTTCCTCTTTTGGTTAAATTTTACATTTTAATTCTTTTTTACATTGGCTTTATTGTATATTGGAGATAGAAGGAGAGTGGAAGAAACAAGGAATATTGCCATCTAGTGGACTGAAACATTGTATCTTTTTTTGTTTTTGTTTTTTTTATTAGATTTATATACCGCCCTTCTCCCTGAGGGGACTCAGGGCGGTGAACAGGCAAAGATAAAAAACATAGATACAAAATTTAAAAAACCAATTAAAACCGAATTAAATAATTGCCCCACCAATTCAAAACCCATTTTTTTTAAAAAATTGAATTATAAAATTCAAGTTTAAAATTTTCTTACAAAAAGGGGAGAGATTATGCCAGGCCCGCCTGATGGAACAAGAAAGTTTTTAACTCATGGCGGAAAGCACGACGATCCGGGATCCGCCGAATCTCTGGGGGGAGGTCGTTCCAGATAGTGGGTGCCCCCACAGAAAAGGCTCTCCCCCTGGGGGCCGCCAGTTGACATTGTTTGGCCGACGGCACCCGGAGGAGCCCCTCTCTGTGGGAGCGTACCGGTCGGTGGGAGGCTATTGGAGGTAGTAGGCGGTCCCGCAAGTACCCGGGTCCTAAGCCATGGAGCGCCTTAAAGGTGGTAACCAACACCTTGAAGCGCACCCGGAAGACCACCGGGAGCCAGTGCAGCTCGCGCAAGAGCGGTGTCACATGAGAGCGCCACGTCGCTCCCATCACCACCCGCGCGGCCGCACTTTGCGCTAGTTGGAGCCTCCGGGTGCTCCTCAAGGGGAGCCCCATGTAGAGAGCATTACAGTAGTCCAGATGGGAGGTAACAAGGGCATGAGTGACCGTGAGTAAGGAGTCCCGATCCAGAAAGGGGCGCAACTGGCGAATCAGGTGAACCTGATGAAAAATCCTCCCAGTCACAGCCGTCAGATGCTCTTCTAAGAACAGCCGTGAATCCAGGAGGATGCCCAAATTGCGCGCCCTCTCTGTGGGGGCCAATGATTCGCCCCCAATAGTCAGCGATGGTACCAGCTGACTATATCGGGACGTCGGAAAGCACAGCCACTCGGTCTTGGATGGATTGAGTCTGAGCCTGTTCTTCCCCATCCAGATCCACACGGCCTCCAGGCACCGGGACATCACTTCAAGGGCATCGTTGGGGTGGTCTGGGGTGGAGATGTACAGCTGGGTGTCGTCAGCGTACTGATGATATCTCACCCCAAAACCACGGATGATCTCACCCAGCGGCTTCACATAAATGTTGAACAGGAGGGGTGAGAGAACCGATCCCTGTGGCACCCCGCATATAAGGGGCCTAGGAGTCGATCTCTGCCCCCCTGCCAACACCGACTGTGACCGGTTGGAGAGAAAGGAGGAGAACCACCGTAACACAGTGCCTCCCACCCCCAACTCTATCAGCCGGTGCAGCATGATACCATGGTCGATGGTATCAAAAGCCGCTGAGAGGTCTAACAGGACCAGGACAGAGGAGCACCCCCTGTCCCGAGCCCTCCAGAGATCATCAACCAACGCGACCAATGCCGTTTCCATGCTGTACCCGGGTCTGAAGCCCGACTGGAACGGATCTAGATACGTCGTTTCCTCCAGGTGCTGGGAGAACTGTTGCGCAACCACACTCTCAACAACCTTCGCCAGAAAGCGAAGGTTGGAGACCGGACGATAATTTACCAACATTGCCGGGTCCAGGGTAGGCTTCTTGAGGAGAGGCCTCACCACCGCCTCTTTCAAGGCGGCAGGAAAGTCACCCTCACCCAACGAAGCATTTATAATCCCCTGGAGCCAGCCTCGCGACACCTCCCAGGAAGCCAGTACTAACCAGGAGGGACACGGGTCCAATAAACAAGTGGTCGCGTTCAGTCTACCCAGAATCCTGTCCACGTCCTCAAGGGTCACAGGATCAAACTCAATCCAGATAACAGTCTCAAGACCTGCCCCGTTCCCTCCCTCTGGAACCACCCAGTCAGAATCCAGATCTTCCCGAATCTGAGTGATTTTATCATGCAGATACTGAACAAAATCCTCAGCTCTCCCCTCCAAGGGGTCCTCCCGCACTTCCTGATGGAGCAGGGAGCGGGTCACCCTGAAGAGGGCGGCTGGGCGGTTATCTGATGATGCAATAAGAGCAGCAAAATAGTCACATTTTGCTGCTTTTATCGCCACTAAGTAAGTCCTAATATGGGCTCTCACTAGTGTCCGGTCAGATTCAGAGCGACTAGCCCTCCAACTACTCTCTAGGCATCTTTTTCGGCGCTTCAACTCTCTCAGCTCCTTGGAAAACCAAGGGGCCAGTTGAGATCGGCGCCGGGTCAGAGGCCGCAAAGGCACGACCCGATCGAGAGCTCTGGCGGCCGCCCTATCCCAGGCGGCCACCAGGTCTCCAGTCGAGGCGTGTGCCAGTGCCTCAGGAACTGGCCCAAGCTCCATCTGGAACCTATCAGGTTCCATCAGGCGCCTGGGGCGGAACCATCTTACCGGCTCCACCTCCCTGCGGCGGGGTGCAGCGGTTTGAAAGTCAAGACGAAGGAGGGAGTGATCAGACCATGACAAGGGCTCGATGACTAAGTCCCCTATTTCAAGATCACTCTGCCACTGTCCAGAGATGAAAACCAAATCCAGCGTGTTTCCCCCCGTGTGGGTAGGGCCATGAATTAGTTGGGTCAGGCCCATGGCTGTCATGGAAGCCATGAACTCCCGAGCCACCTCCGACGTCCCACCCACAGATGGCAAGTTGAAATCCCCCATGACAATAAGTCTGGGGGTATCAACCGCCACCGTGGCGATATCGTTGAGGAGCTTGGGCAGGGCTGCTGCCACATGGCAGGGAGCCAGGTACGTGATCAGCAAGCCCGACTGAACCCCATGACTCCACTTCACAAAGAGGGACTCACAGCCGGTCGTCTGAGGAACAGTGGCCTCCTTCGGTCTCAGACCTTCATTTATAATAACCGCTACTCCCCCGCCCCTGCCCTGTACCCTTGGCCGATGGAATGCAAGGAAACCTGGTGGGCACATTTCAATGAGGGGAACCCCCCCTCCTGGCCCAACCAGGCCTCCGTAATACCTGCCAGGTCCGCTCCCCCCTCAGAAATAAGATCACAGATGAGGGGGGCTTTATTTACTACGGACCTGGCATTGCACAGCATCAGCTGAAGGGTCGGGCCCTGAGGGTCTGTGCAACCTGGGAAACGGGAGGAGCCTTGGGGGCCGGAGCGCGCTACCGTTTGCAAACAACGGGTGCGCGCTCCCCGAACTCGATATGACCCCCTGCTCCTGCCATATCTACCCCTCCCACTTACAGTAGTGATGTTATAAATACTATCCGGACAAACCCTACCTCCCCCCTCGACCCTGGGGCCCCCGCCTCTCACACCAAGTTTCTCTGACAAGTTTTGTTTTCCTACTGATAAAAGAAAGTAGCAACTGTGTTATAAATTCAAGGTCATTGAGCCTGTCTATAGACAAAACATAGAAGAGCATTAAAGAGTGTATACAGGATTGTTTATACAGGTGCTCTTTGGAGAAAATATTGTTGACAGGTGGCTAAAATCTGAAAGAAGAGAACAGTGACTCTGGAAAGACAGCTGTTAAACTGAGTGAGATATATGAAAGAGCTTTTGAATGCTGCACAGTTGTGGATTTTTAAATTTGATAGAAAGTCTTTTCTTTTTTACTATTCCACTTCTTCAATTTTTAACTATCATTAATAGAAGTATATCTGTGCTTGTAGACCTTTAGTATTTTTAAGTTTTTGAAACAGAATTTTTCTTTTTTTTCTCTCCTTTTTTCTTTTTTTTATTATTCTCCCTTTTATTTTTCTACAACATGTTATTACTCAATTGGATTAAGGCATACAAAAGCCTGAAGAAATTATTTTTTGAATTTTTTATTTAATATTTTTTTCTCTTTTTTAAATTTTTCTTTTTTCTTTTTCCCCCCTCTATTGATTGGAGATTGTTGCTTAATTTTGTTTTTTTACCCTTTTACTTGATTGGATTAGGGCACACAAGAGCCTGAAAACGGTTTTCTTTTTGGCTTTTTCTTTTTTCTCCTTTTTCTTTTTGCCTATGGCTATTTGGGATTATACCTGCCATCCATAAAAATGGATTAGGGTTGAGAAGAACCTGAAGATATTTTATTTCACTGTCTTGATTTGGACTATTTATAGAAATGAGTAAAAAAGCAGCAGTTATTAGCTCTGCTGGATCGACCTTGTCTTCATCACCAGTGGGAGGACAACGATCAATACAGGCAATGTTGCAGCAGGAAAAAGAGAAAGAACGTGAGAAAGAAAAGGATGCGACAATGCAGATGATTCTACAGGGAATACAGGATATAAAATTGAAAATAGAAAAAATTGAACAAAGAACAGAGGAAACAGATGGAAAAGTGGAAAACATACAACAGATGATGAAGAAATATGAGGACAGACTTGGAAAAATTGAAGAAAAGGAGGAACAAAGAGATAAAAAAAATTAGAGATATGGACAGTAGATTAGAAGAGGTTGAACGTGACAAGAGTGGATTAGGATGGGAGATGGACAAATCAGAATTTTATTTAAGATTTCAAAATGTGGAAGAAGAAAAAGGAGAAAATTTGGCAGAAAAAAATGACAGAAAGTTTGGCAGAAGCACTTGAAATTACCAAAGAAAAAATGTTTGATGGTATTGATGACATGCATCGAGTATATACTAGATATGCAATGAGAAATAAATTACCAAGAGAAGTTCATATAAGATTTACTAAGAAATCAATTAAAACAAAAATACTTCAGATTACAAAAGAGAAAACACTGCAATATAAGGGTAAGGAAATTGTGGTTCTGAAGCAAATACTGAGAAGAGTGAGAGAGATAAGAAGAGAATATCAATTTTTGACAAAAATACTGCTCCAGAAAGGTGTGAATTATAGATGGCTGATACCAGAAGGTCTGGTGTTTACATGGCAATTG
This sequence comes from Ptyas mucosa, assembly GCA_012654045.1. Lineage (NCBI taxonomy): Eukaryota > Metazoa > Chordata > Lepidosauria > Squamata > Colubridae > Ptyas > Ptyas mucosa. Next base: position 81,202 of record WNWU01012193.1, read on the forward strand.
CAAAGATTTAAAATAGATTCAATTGATAAAGCCAAAGCATTTTATGCAGAATATCTAAGAGAAAAGGATGTAGAATCAAGAAGGGAAGAGCCATTGCTTCAATTGCAAGAGGAAGATCTAGTGATGATTGAAAAGGTGGAAGATGTATTAGAAGGTGCAGTGGGAGGCACTGTAGAATATAAAGAACAACGTGAACTGAGATCCACTAGATCAGCAAAGCCTTTATATAAAGTATAAATATGGAAGAGAAAAAATTGATTACAATGAATATAAATGGACTTAATATAGGAACTAAAAGAAGAAAAGTATTTCATAAATTGGAGAATTTAAAATTGGACATAATTTGTTTACAAGAAGTGCATATTAAAAAACAACATGAACAACTTTTGGTACAGCCTAATTTAGGGAAAATATTTGCCTCATTGCCAGAATGTAAGAAAAGAGGAGTGGTTTTGTATATTAAAGACACAATACTAGCGGAAAAAGTTTATACAGATGAAGAAGGAAGAATTTTGATGGTGGAAATGACAGATAACAACAGGAAAATACTGTTAATAGCGATATATGCTCCAAGTGATAAACAAGACAATTTTTATAGAAAATTACATATGAAATTAATTGAGTTGGACTATGATAATATTTGTATGATGGGAGATTTTAATAGAATAGTGGATGGGAAAATGGACTATAACACACAAAAGATAACAAAACAAAATAGAAGAATTCTGCCGAAATCCTTTTTTAAGATGACAGAGGAAATAAACTTAAAAGATGTATGGAGAGAAAGAAATGCAAAAAATAGACAATTTACGTTTTATTCTAATAGACACTTATCATGGTCTAGAATAGATATGATATGGATGACAATGGAATTGACTTCGAATATAGAAGAAATTGATATAGAAGCTAATACTTGGGCAGACCATAATCCAATGACGGTGAGATGGAAAGGACAAAGGAGAAGGTCCAGATGGACTTTAAACACTACAGTATTAAAAGAAAAGGACTTTGTACAGAAAATGGAGAAAGAACTGGCTTTTTTCTTTAAAGAAAACAGAAAAGAGGATACATCAATTAAAAATCTGTGGGACACTATGAAAGTTTATGCCAAAGGCCTGATAATTGACTACATAAGAAAAAGAAATATTAAGAAAAGACAAGCATATAAAACGTTAGAGGATGATTATAAGAAATTTGAAAAAGAATTACAGAAGTTCCCACAAAAAAAAGATATTAAAATGAAAATGGATACAATTAAACATAAAATGGGATTAATAGAAAAAGAAGATTTAGCACAAAAAATTAAAAGTGCTAAACAGAACTATTTTGAAGATGCTAATAAACCAGGCAGATGGTTAGCATATAAATTGAAAAAAGAGAGAGAATCAAGGAAAATAACACAATTATTGGATGAACAAGGACAAGTTAGATTTGGGAATGATGAGAAGAAAAACATTATACAAGATTATTACAAAAAATTATATGAAAAAGAAAATATAGAGGAGGAAAGTGTTAAACAATATTTACAGAAGGCGAATTTACCACAGATTTCAAAAGATACTGAGATGATGTTTTTTTTAAAAAAAATAAGTTTTATTAGAGTATAAATATTAAAAAAACATAACATAACATACACACAACAAACATTTATACAACATATAAACAAAAAGAGATTATGTTTCCTTCTTAAGCATTATTTCAAAGTGACATTCTACTTGATATATATTTCTTCACCTCTCATATACCGGTAATATTTGCCCTCTAAGTTTTTTGTTTGTTTCTAATTTTTAACCAATTATACCATTTATTCCATATTTTATAGTAGTCTGATTCTTCTCTTTCTTGTATTTCTTTAGTTAACCTGTCCATTTCAGCGCATTCTAGAATTTTTTCTATTAAATCTGTTTCGTTTGGGGTTCTTTCTTGCTTCCAATTTTTTGCATATATTATTCTTGCAGCTGTTAGTATGTGGATTGTGAGATATTTGATGTCTTTAGGGTATGATTTATTAAAGATTCCTAATAAAAACGTTTCTGGTTCTTTATCTATCTGTGTTTCTGTTATTTGTTCCAACCATTTTTTGATATTCGACCAAAATTTTTTTGCTGCCGGGCATGTCCACCATAAATGATAGAAAGTTCCCTGTGTCTTCTTACACTTCCAGCAGATCGGACTATTTTTGGGCTGTATTTTTGCCAGTCTAGTTGGAGACATGTGCCACCTATAAAACATTTTCAGTTGGTTTTCCTTGTATGCCACTGCTCTTGTTAATTTTATATTTACTTGCCAAAATTTTTCCCATTTTTCCAAATTTATTGTATGTTTAATGTTTTGAGCCCATTTAATCATCGTTTCCTTAACTGTCTCTTCTTCCATTTTATAACGTAAAAGAAATTTGTAGATTCTACTAATTAATTTATTTTCTGAATCTAATATAATTTTGTCTATTTCTTGTTTTTGTTTCTGAATTTCGTATATTTTTGTGTGTTCTCTGTATTTAGATTGTATTTGAGTAAAAGTCCACCAATCTATTTCCCTATCTAAGTCTGTCTCCAATTGTTGTTTTGTCTTCAATTTACCTTGATAGTCAATTAAATCTTTGTATCTAATTATTTTTGTCTTATCTGTTAGATTTGGGTGTCTGATTGATTCTACCGGAGATAACCAACTTGGTATTTTCATATAATGCTGTTTTTTAGTTTTAAGCCAAATTTGTAATAATGAGTTTCTTATTGTGTGTCTTTTGAAATATAAATGTGTTTTGTATTTTTCGTCCCACATAAAGGAGTGCCAGCCAATTTGAAGTTCATGTCCCTCAATTGTTAAAATTCTAGAGTTTTTTAATTCTATCCAGTCTTTGACCCAAGACAATACTGCTGCTTGGTAATATGTCTCCCAGTCTGGAAGTGCAGTTCCTCCTCTATCTTTTGTGTCCTGGAGCAGCTTAAATTTTATTTGTGGCCTTTTCCCTTGCCATATAAAATTAGATGTCATTTTATTCAGATTTTCAAAGAAAAATTTATCTATTTTTATTGGAGTAACCTGAAACAGATATAAAAATTTAGGCAGTATAGTTATTTTAATGGCCGAGATTCTTCCTAGGAGTGAGATGTGTAAGTTTTTCCATTTTTCTAAATCCTTCCTTGTTTGTTCTATTAGTTTATCATAATTATTTTCTTTTATTGCTGAAGTTCTTGTGGACAACCAGATTCCTAGATATTTTATTTTTTTCGTTGCTTGAATTTGTATATTATCTGTTAATTCTTTTTCTTGATTTTTCATAAGATTTTTTACAATTAATTTCGATTTGCTTTTATTAATTTTTAGTCCGGCCACTTCTCTGAATTCTTCTATTTTTTGAAACAAATTTGGTATAGATTCCATAGGGTTTTCTGTTAAAAACACTAGGTCATCAGCAAAGGCCTGAACTTTGTATTCTTCTTTATTGATCTTTAAACCTTCGATTCCTTGGTCTTCTCTAATGTTTTTCAGCAGAATTTCCAATGATAGAATGTACAGTAAAGGAGAGAGTGGGCAGCCTTGTCTGACTCCTTTTGTTATGTTAAATTTATCTGTTATGTCATCGTTCATAATTATCTTTGCTGATTGGTTGGTATAAATTTCTTCTATAATTTTTTCAAGTTTTTCCCCAATTTGCATATTTTGTAATTGTCTAATCATAAATTTCCAATTTTGGTTGTCAAAAGCCTTTTGAGCATCAAGGAAAACCAACGAAGCCTGTTTCTCCGGATGTGATTTATAATATTCTAAAGTATTAAGTATTATTCTCATATTATTTTTTATTTGGCGTCCCAGCAGAAATCCATTTTGGTCTGGATGTATATATGTATTTAGTATTAGTTTAATTCTTTTGGCCAAAATTGCTGCAAATATTTTGTAATCGGTGTTCAGTAATGAGATAGGTCTATAATTTTGAATTTGCTGGAGATCGGTATCTTCTTTTGGAATAATTGTAATTATCGCTTCTGTCCATGTCTTTGGTATTTTGGCTTTCTCCATGGCTTCATTATATAACATCAACATATTTTCTCCCAGTACTTCTTGCATTGTTTTATATACTTCTACCGGTAGCCCGTCGGGTCCCGGTGTTTTGTTGTTTTTTTGTTTTTTCAGTATTTCATCTAATTCTAATTTAGTTATTGGCCTGTTGAGGATTTCTCTTTGCTCTTCTGTAATTTTTGGCATTTCAGCTTTTTCTATATATTGTTTTATCTTTTCTTCTTCTACTTCTTGTTTATATAAATTAGCATAAAATTTCTTAATAATTTCTTTTTTGGCCTCTCTATTGTATTGGATTTCCCCTTTATCGTCTCTCAATTGATGTATCATTCTTTTATTTCTTTCTTTCTTCAATTTATAGGCTAACCATCTGCCTGTTTTGTTTGCGTATTCAAAATAATTTTGTTTCGCGATTTTTATTTTTTGGGCTAATTCCTTTTGGTTTATCAAATTCAGTTTATGTTTAGTAATTTTCCATTCTTCTTTCATTATTTTATCCTGGGGTTCTTTCTGCAATTTTTGTTCTATTTGTTTTAGGTCTTTCTCTAATTTGTCTAATTGTTGTTTCTTCTCTTTATTTTTCTTCCCCATATATGCAATTACCAAGCCCCTTATATATGCTTTTAAAGGATCCCATGTATTTTGTAAGGAAGTTTCCATTTTTTTGTTTATCTGAAAGAATATTTTTATTTCCTTTTCTAACATCAAATTAAATTCTTTTTCTTTACATATTCTTTGGTTCATCGTCCATCTCCTGAACCTCCTTTCCCCTTTCCAGTTTATAAATAGTGGATTATGATCTGCCCATTGGTTAGTGCCTATCTCAATTTTTTCTACTGCTGTTTGGATATTTGGGGTCATCCAAGCCATGTCCAGTCTTGACCACGAATTATGTGCGTGGGAGTAAAAAGTGTATTGAGCCTCACCTTCATGCATTTCCCTCCATACATCTCTCAGATTTAATTCTTCAGCCATATTAAAAAAATCTTTTGGGAGTATTTCCTTTTCCTTTTGTTTTTTTTGTCAGTTTTGTAATCCTTGTTTGCATTTACTATTGCATTATAATCCCCTATTAAACAGATATCTTCATATTCTAATTCTGCTATTTTTATATGTAGGTCCTTAAAAAATTCCTGTAGTTTATGATTAGGAGCATATATCACTACTATTAACATTTTTTCCCTTCCTATTCCTAATTCTACCATCACCACTCTGCCTTCCTCTTCAGCATAAACTAATTTAGATTGTATTTTTTCCTTTATGTAAATCGCAACTCCTTTTTTCTTTTTTCGGGTCAGGGATGTGTATAGTCTTTCTAATTTGGGGTTTTCTAGAATTTTCTGATATTCTTTTTGGATATGTACTTCTTGCAGACATATCACATCTGCGTCTAATTTTTGTAATTTTGTAAACATTTGATTTCTTTTCTTTGGGGCATTTAATCCATTAATATTTACCGAAAAGAGTTTAATTGGTTCGTCCATTGCCAATTGTATCTGTTTTTTTGTATGTCTTGTTTCCATCTGTGTCTTTGTCTTTGCACCTTCTCTTTCCTCTCTTTCTTTTTCTTGCCTCTTTCTTATTTCCTTTTCTTGATTTGTTTCTGTTTGCTCTTCTTCTTGGCTTCTACTATCCGTTTCCTCCTTACTTTCCTGCTCTTCCTCCAACCTAAAATGTGTGCTATGAAATTCCCTTGCCTTCTCTAGAGTGTCTATTTTGTATTTTTTATCTTCCCACGTAATTAGGATCCCCTCTATTGGCAACCATCTGTACATTATTTTATATTTGATCAATAATGATGTTAGAAATTGGTATTGTTGTCGTAGGTTTCTTATTCTTCGGGGTATCTGTTTTAAGATTATAATTTCTTTATCTTTGTAGGTCACTATTTCTTCTCTGGATTTCCTGTAGACTTCATCCCGGGTAGATCTTTTGGAAAATTTAACGTGGACTTCTCTCGCCAATCTATGCCTCCTTATATAATTTGTTTGTACACGATAGGTTTCCTCCAGTTGTCCTTTTATTTCCTTTTGGTCTTTTTGAATCATTCCTGAGATGATCTCCACCATTTTTCCTTCTAAATCCTCAACTTTTTCCTCTGGTATGTTTTGAAAGCGCAGAAAATATGAAGCCTTTTCCATTTCGAGCATAGCTAATGAATCTGACATTTCTTTATTTAGATGTAAAGTTTTTTGTTCCATTGCTTCTACTTTTACTGTTCTACTGGTCTATTTTCGTTTCAGCTTTCCTAATTCTCTGTTCATTTTCTACTATAGATTGTTGAATACCCCCAATTTTATCATTCATGGTCTTGATGTCCTCCTTAACTTCTCCTATTTCATTTCTAATCTCTGCATGGAACATTCTCATTTCTTCCTGATTTTCTGCTATTTTTTTCTTGTGTTCTAAGTAATGACTCCTTTTTTTTTTAATTGAAAAAGTTTTACAACTTTTACAAAAAAAATTTCTTCCCCCCTCCCCCCCCCCCCCCCCCCCCGACTTCCTGGAGCAAATACAGGATAAAAAATACCCCAAACTTAAAAAGAATACATAAAATAACTGTCTGTAAATTTAACTCCCTCTTACACAATACACAATTATAAAATACTTAAGTAAAAAGAAAGCAAATCTTACTACCTCTTCGACCTTCCAATTTTAAACAAATAAGATCCATTTAGAATTGAAGCAGTTAATAAAGCAATCCAATATTCCATAATCAAACTAAACAATTTAACAAAATATTTCATCACTTCTTACCTAAATACCTCATCACTAATCCTTAAATTTGAAACAATTTAAAACAAAAACGTTATATAAACCCTCCTTCTGTCCTCCAAAGTTTAAACCATTAAAGTCCAATTGTAATTAAAATACTTTGCAAAAAACATTCACTAACAAAAAATAATACTTAATAATCAAACCTATTATTAATTTAACAATACATTTTAATAAATCTATTATTACTCATTTTAAACAATTCATAAGCAATTTTTTTAAAAACAAAAAATTATATAAACCCTTAAAAAATCTATATATATATATATTCTAACTAAAAGTTACAATTAATAATCAAACATATTGTAAATTTAACAATACATTTTACTTCTTCTGTAATCTTCTTGATTGTTTTCTTCTTCCACAGTATTGAACCAATTCTTGATCTTCTTCCCAACTTCCAACAGTGATTATAATATCTTCAGTTGCCACCTACCTTCCTACACAAAGAATACTTCTTTATATAAAAAACCCCCTGAGTGACTTTGTATTTGTACCACATAATATCTGCCAAATTCAGCCACACTATATATTATTTGATAAGTTGCTATGTTGCTATTAAGTCTTTCAACTAGATTATTGAATTCATCAACCGTGTTAAGGTAACCACCAGATCATCTGCAATTGCCCTAGGACAATAGTCTTCTTCCCTTTGTGACTATTACACTCAAACAAAAAAAACTCAAATTGGCTATCATATTCAGTAAGACTTCTACAGTTACAATTACATCCATCTTTGTTAAAGTCTTTAATAGAAAATTTCAATTCACTCAGGCCAAGGCTTACTTCACAACCAAAAATACCAGCATTGCAGTGATCTGTTTATTCTTCTCCAAATGTTCCAAATTATCTGTAATTTGCCTTTCAACAAGATTCCTCACTTAGTTAGCTGGCATTAAACTGTTGGATGTTTTCTTCCAAAGTTCAAAATCTATAACCACTTGGATAAGACCTTTTGTGGACTATCATCTCGCCAAGGAGGATTATTTTCCTCCTTACTCTTTTTGCCTGACTTTTTACGAACCTTTTTCTTCACTCTAATTGCGCCACCTTTTTTCACTCTGTAGCACTCTTGGGATTTCTGAAATTGCTGTATACGACCCAATTTTCGCAAAACTGTATCTTCCAATAGTAGCAGCTCTTTAACTACAGTTGGGATTTTCTCCAAAATCCCAACAGCTCCCAAAAATTCTTCCTTCTCATTCTGCAATGCCTCCATTTTATTTTCCAAAATCACAACAGGCTGTTCTGCTTCTTGTTGCAGCTCTCCAATCAACACCTCACTATTAAGTAGAAAATCTTCATTTGTATCTTTATTTCTAACTTGAAAAAAAGTATCAAAAAAAGTATCAAAAAAAGTATCAAGTTTTTGCAATATTGCAGAGGTGATTGACTTCGTAGCTTCTTCAAAAAAGTCAGACCTTATTTGTGGATTGAATAACCCAATGTTAATTTCAAAAGGAGCAGCCATCTTCCCCCCCCTTCTTCCCTTTCAAAGAGGACAGGATAGAGGGGGAAAAAAAGAAAAAAAATTCAAAAGAACATTTTGTACTTTATGCTACTGCTTCAAATATTTCAATTATTTTCATCCTTAAATAATCCAGTTATTAAGATAGAGTCCTTTGTTTCAAACAGGGTCTTTGTCAATAATTAGTTTTAACTTTCACTTCTTCTCGCCCTGTTGAAACTAAAACGCCATCTTGCTTTCCCTTTTTTCCCATTGAAAATTCTTTCTTTAAAAAAAATAAATAAATCCCTTGGAGTTAAAAAATCAAATACTTGCCGTTATCATTTCTCCTGCATCTGCTCAGCCAGCTCGAGTCAAATGTATAAGTTTTAAGTAAATTGCTGGGATGGACGCGACATCAAGCTCTACAAAAAAGGCAGAGACGTCCAAGTTCCGGAGTGCTGACAGGCTTCACGGGGAGCTCTCATCTTTGAGCACCGGATTATAGGCAAAATCCGGTGCTCTTAGGGAGCTCTACCCCACCCGTCTACTCACCTTCCCCCCTGTCACAGGGGGGAAGATTTCCGAACCGCAAAACAGCTGATAGTCACTGTTCTTGCGGTTCTACGGAAACTTGGCTTGGCGCTTCGCAAAAAAGCGCCTAGCGATGCCGGCGGAGCCACCGGAAGCCAAGTAATGACTCCTGAATCGTTTGAAACATAGTCTGTATTACATTTGGTGACATTTCCAATTTTTCTTTTTCTTTTCCCACCATACTATCTATTGTTTTTTGCTGTAGTGGGGAGGGAGTCATTACTGTCGTATTTATTGTAGGTTTTTCCCCTGTTTTTGGTATGGTGGATGTTGTAGACATTTTCAGTATTCATGTAAAACTTTCCCACCTTAACATAAATTTTTGGATTATTTCTTAATATTTCCTTTTTCCCCCACACAACCACTTATTCCCCACACAACTTATTTATATTATTTCCCAATTACCCCATTTAGTCAGTTAATTCCTATTCAGAATACAAATCAGTTTACTTATACTTATTTCATCAATCACAGTTTTTAGTTTTCTTAATTTTCTAATTACCAATCTATTCGATCACTCAATTTATCAGTCAACCTGTCTCAAAAAATATAATCAACTCATTCACTATTTCATATCAAGATTCCAGTCAATCACTCTAACAATAATTCCTTATCTTTCTTTTACCACTTCTTATAGTTTCACAGTATAATTTACATTTATAACTATATTATTACTTATATATAATTCTTTTAAATGTTAACCGTATTGGCTTTTAAGTATTGGCTCTTTTTATTTTTTTCCCCCAAAGTAATTCAAGAATAATATTAACTTCCCTCTATGTCCATCTGTGTCACTTTTACTAGTCCCGGTATTTTATTTTCTGCATTCAATTTTAAAGTCTTTTTAAAGTTAAGTTTTTATAAATCCAAAGTCCAAACGAATCTTCTATGCTCACAAATTCCGCCACCTATTCCTTCCGCTTGAGTTGCAGTATTTCAGTCTCTGCATTCAATTTCCAAATCATTTTAAGTTTAAATCATTATAAATCCAGAGCCCAAACAAATCTTCTATGCTCACAAATTCCGCAGGCTGTTTCTTCTGCTCGACTTCCACTACCTTCGTCTTCCTCAAGCACTCCTTCTCTGTCTCTTATATTTGCTTAGTCATTCTATGGGTTCCTTCTCTTCCACGCTGTATTAGATACTGAGATGATGTTAGAAGGAAATATAACGATGATGGAATTGACCAGGGGTGAAATGTAAAATTTGTTACTACCCATTCTGTGAGTGTGGCTTGGTGGGGGGGGGGGTGGGGTTGTAATGTGACTGGGTGGGCGTGGCCAACTTTTTTTTTTAACTTTTCAAAGCATTTTTTCTAATGCTTTGAAAAGCCTCTGCCGATCAGGCAACTCAACTGGGATCCTCAGACAGGCTTTTTAAAAAATACCTCTCTGAGGATCCCAGCTGAGTTGCCTGATTGTCAGAGAGGTATTTTTTTAAAAGCCTCTCTGAGGATCCCAGCTGAGTTGCCTGATTGGCAAAGAGGTATTTTTTAAAAAGCCTCTCTGAGGATCTCAGCTGAGTTGCCTGATCGGCAGAGAGGTATTTTTTAAAAAAATACCTCTCTGCCAATCAGGCAACTCAGCTGGGATCCTCAGAGAGTTTTCAAAGCATTTTTTTTACCACCTCTTCGGCCAAGAGGTTGCAGAAAAAAATGCTTTGAAAAGCCTCTGATGATCCCAGCTGAGCTGCACGATCATCAGAGGCTTTTTTTTTACTTTTAAAAGCATTTTTTCGTGGGAAGAGGTGGTAGAAAAAATGCTTTTAAAAGTAAAAAAAAGCCTCTGATGATCGCACGGCTCAGCTGGGCATGTGAGGGGGGAGGCAGGGATTTTTGCTACTGGTTCTCTGAACCACCCACCACCATTGCTACCAGATCGGGCGATCCGGTCCAAACCGGGAGCATTTCACCCCTGGAATTGACTGAAGCACTTAAAAAAGAAAAGATTGGGAAGGCGCCAGGTCCGGATGGATTGCCTGTGGAATACTATAAGACTTTTCAGGAATCACTGAGTCTCCCACTGTTAGAAGTCATGAATGAGGTAATGTCAAAGAAGGAAATACCCAAATCATGGTTAGAAGCATACATTACACTTATCCCAAAGGAGGATGTTGACCTACAACAAGTCAAGAATTATAGGCGGACTTCCGGTTGGCACCGCAGGTGTCGCGGATGGTCTTAGCGGACCGCCAGCCCCGCGATCACGTTAAAGCTGCTCAAACAGCGCTAATCGGCTGTTTGGCAGCTTGGAAATCTCTCCTTTGGGAAAAGAAGGAGAGGTGAGCCGGTGGGTGTGGGTAGAGCTCCCCGAAAGTCCCTGGATTAATTCCAGGGGCTTGGAGGGTGAGAGCTCCCCGCTTAGCCCACTGTGTCAGGGAGTTGATTGATCCCATCCTGGCTCTGGGATAATCGCACCCTGGTTTAGAGGTTTGGACCATGGCTCTCCTTGAAAGTATACATTAAGAAAATAAAATCTGAAGAAGTATTTCTAAGAAAACTCATTTTTATTGTAAAAGTAAAAATATAAAATTCTTACTACCTAATTAATGAGCTACATCTTGGCAGCGTTCCTGCTGGACCTTTTGGCAGAGAGAGCAAAGAAGTTAAAGAAGACTAGAATGGAATGTGCGCTTGTGCAGTTAATACTACTGATAAGAAACTTGGCAAAACTACAGTAAGTCTATTAGTCCAAAAATGAGAGCTCAGCTGGGAAATACAAGAACGCAGTGACAATCCCCTTCTTTGCCAGTTGAGCGAACATCAGGTACATCATCAAATAAGGCACATCTTCTTACGCAGATACT
>WNWU01012193.1:111905-125225 GCA_012654045.1 Ptyas mucosa
AGAGGGCTGAAAAAAGTGATTTCTGACAGGTCCTCGCACTTTTGACCAGTCTTTTTTTATTTTGAAATTTACCAGTAGCCGCTGCATTTCGCACCCCCGGCTTATACTCGAGTCAATGAGTTTTCCCAGTTTTTGTGGTAAAATTGAGGGCCTCGGCTTATATTTGGGTCAGCTTATACTCGAGTATATACAGTATTAGAAGTAAAACTGGAAGAAGAACAAGTTAAAGAGACAATGATTGCATGGGGGAAAATTTTGGTTATGGGATTGATTTAGAGAAATGGCAAAAATTGTGGTTGCAAAACTATAAAATGACAATGTCAACAGCATATAAGGAGAACTTGTATAAGATGTTTTATAGGTGGCATCTACCCCCAGCGAGAATAGCCAGGATGTTTAAGAATAAGTCAGAGAAGTGTTGGAAGTGTCATCAGACTCCGGGTTCATATTACCATATGTGGTGGACATGTGCAGAAGCTAAAAGATATTAGACTAAAATCCACACATGGTTGGAAAAAATGACAAAGAAACACATTGACTTTAAACCAGAGATATTTTTATTAGGGATTTTACCAGAAACATATAATAGAGAATTGAGATACTTAATTGTGAATGTTTTAACAGCGGCTAGAATTGTATTTGCTAAAAACGGGGAAAATGAGAAAATACCTACGGAAGAGGAAGATTAAGAAAATTATGGAATGTGCTGAAATGAGTAAATTGACATTTGAAATTAGAGAACAGGAAGATAAACAATTTTATATGGTATGGGACTTATTTTATCAATGGCTAGATAATAAAGCGTGGAAATGAAATATGAAATAAATGTAAAAGTAAAATATATGAAGCGTTTTTTTAGGGGATAAATGCCATTGTTAAATAAATGTTAAATGAGATATAATAATGTGATAAATAATTTGTAAAATGTTGGATATGAGATTACGCACAATTGTAACCGATTGATACACTTTCTGTGATTGTAATGGATGATGGTTGTTTTTATGTTTTGTTTAAAAAATCAAAAAAAATCAAAAAAGAACAACAGGCAGTCTATTGCCAAATATAGGAAAGATTCAAGTTCTAATGCTGAAAACATCATTTTAGAATTAATCCTTCCAAATCTAATCAGGTAGCCCTGTGCTTATGACCACAATTGGAACCAGAATTTCGGTTGCTAAGTAAGGCATTTAAGCAAGTCACACCTGATTTTAAGATTTTTTTTACCACAGTTGTTAAGCGGATCATTGCAGTTGTTAAATAAATCATATTGTTAAGCAAAAAAAAAAAGAAAGAAAAAGAAAAAAGATATCCAACAGCACATCTTCCCTTCCATATAAAAGGTACTTTAGCCAATGCTATATTTCTACATAAAAACATACGTTTGGAGGGAGCTTTCACTTCAATATATGGTAAATGTAGCCCTTCCTCTATAATCCTAAACTTTTTATAAGAAGGAGTATAATTACCATATTGAACAGTGCATTGATTGTATAAGAATTCCATTTTGTTCGAGAGATCTTTGTACTGGGAAATTATTTCATATGTACAGTTGCACCTGGGGTATTTCCCCAATGGTACACCATCATCGAAAGAAGATTTAATACAAATCCCAGCGTCAGCTGTAGTTTCTATCAGGGTTAGTGGTGTCTGAATCAGGGAATATTGTTGCTCAAGTTCAGTATGGAAACACAGCTGCTGCCATGTTATAGGATAACTAGGCTGTTATGGAATGAAGAGATTGAGAGTCATCCCAAAGGGCAAACAGAATCAGATTTTATTATTGCAATAATAGATTCAGAGTCCGATTCATACCTGGAAGTCTGAATGACCTATACATTACAAGACCCCAATTCTTATACTCTTTCAAACAAAGGAAACTGCTAACACAGCAGTTCCAATTACACAGATACATTCGTTATTCAATTGACATCTCTTAATTACAAAAGTTTTACAATATCCTGACCAAAACAATCATAATTCTGTAGATTAGTGAAGCGTAGATAGTTAAATTATCTCTTGTTGACAGAAGGAAATCTCAGGGATGTGAATCCTCTTGACCTGGCCCTCTCATAGCTATATGTCACTGTCTGTTCCTATCTTCTGACATATGGGGGGCTCTTTATGATGTTTGTCCTAGCCAAAAGGAATTCGACTGAATTGGTCCCCTTTCCAGTTGGATGCATTTCCTTTCTTAATTAAACACATTTCTTGCTTGCAATACTTTGAGTGAAGAGGGCCCTTCAATGGTCATCTATCTGAACCCGCATTCATCATCATCATTACTATAATATTCCCCCCTCTGGGAGTTTTTCTATGCAGAAACTCCCACAATCTACAAGGTTAACTTCTGAGTATACAAAGTTCCAATAAACAAATATACCATATATAGAGTCTAATAATAAAAAACTAAAGATAGGGTATTACTCAAATGATTCCTTGGGAGATTCTCTCCCGTCCACCGGTTCCATTTCCACATATGGGTCTGCCTCAGAATCGGTATGTTCTTCCACAGGATAGGGACCAAGTTGAGTAAGAAACTGTTCTGTTAAGGCTAGTTCCTTTTCAATTTGTAACTCCTTTACTGCTCTTATTGATAGTTGTTTGAGAACCGGGATTATACAGGGGATGAACGTTAAACCAGCTATCGCACATATGAACAGGAATATCATCTGTTTAATCCATCCAGAACCTGGCACCCAAGAAAACCATATCTCTGATGTTTGTAACCTCTGGCTGATCTTGGAAGCCCTTTCCAGCAAGTCCTTAGCACCATCCCTGACCACACCTGATTTGTTCATATAGAAACAACAGTCTTCTCCCAAAAATAAACATGCCCCTCCCTTCTCAGCTGTCAGAAGGTCCAGAGCACGTCTGTTTTGTAAAACGACGGCTGCTAAGGAATCTATCTGATCTTGGACTTCGACCAAGGTTCCAGCAATTTGATTCAGGCTTTCTTGAAGCTCCTCTGATATTTGCCGGAACTGTATTAAGGAGTGGGTTAATCCTGCCACTCCAGTTCCAACAGCAGTTCCCATTCCTAGAATTACTAAAAGTGGGATTAATATCGGGACCCTCTTTTGAACATGTCCCATAAGGGGAACAGGGATAGCATGTTCTCCATTGACAACACCTATTTTAGGGAAAAGGTGGGCTAGGGTACATGTTCCGGTCCAGTTTGTTGGCAAACATAAATATGCATCCTTTCCACACAAGAAGAACACTCCTTTTTCCTCTATACAGACTCCTATGTTCATGGAGAAAGCATGAAGCCTCCTGTTGTTTTCATTAGTCCAGACCCCCAAAGTCCCTGCCACAAACATTCCTGCTAGTGGCTGCAACGGGACTTCTAGTGCCGGGTCCTTTTGTTTATCTCTGAGAATTGGTCCTTCAAAAAGATATCGGGAGGTATTATTTCCAGGTGGAAAAAGGATACATAAACCTGATTTGGACTTTAAGTTGGAGCAGAGCAGAAATCGTGGGGGCTGAAATGGTCTTGGACAGCTTTCAAAGGACAGATTTCATCTTCCCCACTTTTCCTTCCTAAAGGTCATTTCTGGTGGTGTGGAGAAAGTGACCTTTTGTTGAAATATGTGGTGGGCAGAGGGAAAAATACCTTTTGTTAGTTTTATGTCCGCCAAGTTCATGTTAGGGCCCAAATATATTTCTGACTGACAGTGTTCCTCTGTCAGGGATCCTACAGGCCTACCAAGTTTCTGATGTCTCTTTATACACAAAGAAGGTGTTCCTATGAGGTCTACACCTGTAGCAATTAGGCCTGCAATAGGAAGGCGACTTTTCCCAATCTTTTGAATGCCTCATAAAAATCTTCTTGTATTGGTGAGATGGGTGCTTTATTTCTACTGTCCCTTTCAAGGAGAATGGTAGCCTTTGTTCTTACCCAGAGTTGTGGTTTGACTGGAATAGCATGATAAGATGCAGGGTATGTAATCTCCTTTGTGTAATTGTTGCAAGGCTCCATTTTCCTTATCTATTCCCCCCTCAGCTGGGAATGTCAACAAGGCAACCTTAGGGCAAGGAGTTGTTTTAGGTCTAAAGTAACGACCCCTTGCATAGACAATGCGTTTTTGGCGGGAGCGCACTTGACCTAAAGTGTTGCTACTGAGGGTACCCATGTGTATTATGTGGTCACTTGAGAGTCCTACTGTAAACAATGTCCCAAAGCCATAAAGAAATAATCACACACACACAGGGCCTTAATATCACAGCACCCTTATCTCACAAACTCACCACGTCAGGAAGAGGGTTAGGGATATGTGTAACTTGGGAAAGAGCAGTATCAACTTCAGTCCTAGACTTCCCACAGAAAGGGCTAGGATAGTAGCTGCCCAGAGTCCCCACACCCAATCTTCCTCTAACATCAGTATGTGTAAGAACATGTTATATGATAGCTAAGAAAAATGTATATGTACAAAGTGAAAGCTGTAATCCGTCTTACAAATCTTCCGCCGTGTGTTGAAGACCAGCTTCCGGTGTGGTCTAAACAGGGCTGGAGATCACCACCGTATGTAGAGAATCCGTTACCCGGTAGGATTCAGTAGGGTGTTTTCTTCTTAAATCCCAGTACGAGGGGTTTCTCAGTCCATGTCACCTGGTATGACACTGGATCACTCTGGTTTGCTGGCTTCAGTCTCGTCCACTGGATCCAGGATTTGCCTGCTAACAGCTTAACTGCAAGAGGTGAACACATCACAACAGTACACGGTCCTTTCCATCTTAGGTTTTAAAGGTTCATCTGTCCAATGTTTGACCCACACTCTATCACCTGGTTTGTAATCATGGCCTGCAGTAGTAATAGGGGGTGGTCTGCAGTCTTGCATATAATGCCTTAATTGATTAACAGGATTGTTGTGTTGTTGTAACTGCAAAAGCAATCTTCTAGCTTCAACTTCTCCTTTGTGAGCTAAGTCAGGCCAACGTTGAAAATGGTATTCAAACAAAGCCGGGGGTCTCCCATATAAAAGTTCAAAGGAGACAACTGGTATTTAGTTTGTGAGGTAGTTCTAAAAAAACGTACAAAGCCAGAGGAAAACAAACAAACAAACTTGAAGCCATGACAAATGGGCTTCTAAGCACAGTTTGGTAATAATTGCTTCCAATGATCTCTTTAGTGTGTCCATGTAAAATAGCATAAAAAATTGCTTCTCCTTTCTCCAGGGGGTGTTCCTCAAAATCAGGTCTTATTTTTGTTTGTAAATCAATTACTTCAGCCCAATAATGTTCTAATCCATACTGATCAATTGATCTGGTGTTGGCTAAGAATGATGTTAGATTCAAATTGTGATAAGTAGGTAAAATCAAGTCTGTTTGCTGCATTAAAATTGATTAATATTGTAGATGGGGTGCTCACAACAAGGGCTCCCCCAAGGGTCAATTTCCTACTTCCTTGGACCAGTATTTGACAGGAATGCCACAGACCTCTATTGTCTTGCCCAATACTGAGCCAATGCTCCTCATGCGATTCCATTCTCTGTGTTCACAAGGAGATGGAATGGCTGTTCCAAATTTGGCAAACTTAATACAGGAGCCTTGGTTAAAGCTTGTTTCAATTTGACAAGGCTTCAAACTCCAAGGGGAAGATTCAATTAATTTTTCATATAGGGGTTTGGTAAGATCAGCATACCCATCAATCCAGAATCTGCAGTATCCAACCAACCTAAGAATTTCCTTAGTTCTTGCTGGTTTTAAGGTAGAGGCTGAGATGCCACCCCTTCTATTCTATCAAGAGTGATTTTCCTATTCCCTTCATTAATTAAGTGTATTCTAATACTTTGTCCACATAATCTGATCTCTGTCAATTAAAATCACCACTTCCTCTTCTTCAAGTCCCACTACCAAATTTATCAAGGGCTCTCTGCGGAACCCAAAAACTAATCACCCAACATCACCAATACTGATTTTCATCTTCTGCCATCATATTGTACACTTATGCTTCCCTTCTTTGGATTGGGCAGTCTTTCACTCTGTCTACCCTGCCCGCACCATCACTTCGTTTACCCATTATCACTTGGTTCCACCCACACATTCCTTTCCTCCTTCACCGTCCGAAGGTTCCCTATGATTCAAAAACAAATCACATACCTTCTCCCTTCCATCAGTTCCACTTTCTCTAACTCCTTCTTCGGATAACACTAAACATTCAATTCCTCCTAACACTGCCATCCTGGCGTCCAAGTCAGTACAAGTCTGTGCAGACCAACTTAAAGACAACTTTCTGGCTTCCACTAAAACTTCCTTTCTCCCTTAACACTAACCATTCAATCTATAAACAAATTAGCTCCTTCTGCCAAAGGAACATCCAGTAAATCAAGTGTAACCCTAGGCTATAATATAACTACCCCAACACAATAATATTACTGCTGTCATTAATCAAATGTCCTAAGTATTTGATCTCTCTTTCTACATATTATAATTGCTAACCCATCTCTGTAACAATTCCTAAAAGGCAACAACTTACGCTGCTTACAAACAAACAAGCAAACAAAAAATATGCCATATTTTTAGCACTTTGTCTGCTAAGTATGCAGACATGCAGACATAAAGACAGAAAGGAATACAAAAAAAGACTTCAAAAATAAAAAAACAAAGTATTTTGGATCCATGCTCTGAAATATCTTTGGATCAAACTTTAGTGTCAATTCTCTGCCTTCAGTAAAATGCAAGCAGATTCAGAAAATCTTTCAAAATCATTTCCTTTATATAGGTTTAATTAAACGTTTTAAACCTCAAAAATTTCCAGAAAAAAATAAAATCAAGATTGTATTCAGAGCAGAAAAGAAAATATATCTGCATAGCTTTTATATGCAGATGAAAAAGAGGCCGAAACAGTGAGAGGATTTGCAGATCACTCATTGCCCCGCCTTACTCTCAGCACAGAGAGAAAAAAAAGTTTGAAAGAACACACAAGCCTCTCTCCCCCCCCTCTTCTCTCCTCCAAAGGGAAGGGGGGTTTCCGGGAGAAAAAATGTTTAAACTACATAGAATCCTTTAAACAAAACAATCTTTTGCATTTCACACTCTAACCTCGCAACACACAAGCATACACATATTACAGTCCGGACATTTCAGACATGCACATTTACATTTGTACTGCAATCAGACTGTTTCTAAAAACCAATTTCACATACAAAAATTTCATTCACGGCTTCCTTCATGAAAACCAATCATCTAAATAACCTTTGGTGTACTGTTATTAGAAGATTTCTATTGTAAAGAACCTCCCTGCAGGTTTGGAAATGATCACATACATACACACATACCATTAAACATTTCCAGATCTGTGGAGATTGTTTGTGTTTGTGTTTTTTGTTTTAATTTTATTTCCTTGGGCAACCTATAGCTTATTCTTAAAGCAGTGGGAGAACTCAGAAAGCAGTTTAAATCATAAATATGATTGTGGGCCCAAACTACTTTCCGTTTCTCCCAGCTTCAAGCTGCGATGTTTACTTAATTTGCAGGCTGACCAAACATCTCACAATCAATTCTACATGCTATTATTATAGATGCATATCCAGGAATTTTGTAACAAATCACATCAAATTGATCAAGTCAAATTATATGAGTCTTCCTATTTAGACAGGTTTTACATAAAGCCCAGGTGGGAAGAACAATAAACAATTTCTTCTTTCTTCTTAATTACACTGAAAGCAAGGGTTTAACCACCTGCACAGCCTAACACAGGAGGCTTGAACTCCTTACTGGAGACTTTCAGGATGCCACCTTGTCTCCTAGGGGGGTGATCAGGCCCCCTCTTCCACCTCAAAGTAGGTGGGGCTCCCCTTTTTACATATACTCACTCTGCTGGCTTTTCTTCCTTCTTGGCCCCTTGTTGAAATTTCTGGGTCTGGTCTGCCCTTTTGTGGGTCCTTGGCTGAGTGCTTCTCCAGCAAGCGTACAACAATTCCCCACTGAAGAATTCTATAGACTTCAAAGGAGTCCGGTTGCCGGCTTTTGAATTTTCGTCGGGAAAGAGTCGTTACTCACCGGGGCAACACGCCGAAGCAGAAAATTCTCTACCTCTCAAAATCCAAAGTCCCATCTGGGGTGCCAAAAATGTTATGGAATGAAGAGATTGAGAGTCATCCCAAAGGGCAAACAGAATCAGATTTTATTATTGCAATAATAGATTCAGAGTCCGATTCATACCTGGAAGTCTGAATGACCTATACATAACAAGACCCCAATTCTTATACTCTTTCAAACAAAGGAAACTGCTAACACAGCAGTTCCAATTACACAGATACATTCGTTATTCAATTGACATCTCTTAATTACAAAAGTTTTACAATATCCTGACCAAAACAATCATAATTCTGTAGATTAGTGAAGCGTAGATAGTTAAATTATCTCTTGTTGACAGAAGGAAATCTCAGGGATGTGAATCTTCTTGACCTGGCCCTCTCATAGCTATATGTCACTGTCTGTTCCTATCTTCTGACATATGGGGGCCTCTTTATGATGTTTGTCCTAGCCAAAAGGAATTCGACTGAATTGGTCCCCTTTCCAGGTGGATGCATTTCCTTTCTTAATTAAACACATTTCTTGCTTGCAATACTTTGAGTGAAGAGGGTCCTTCAATGGTCATCTATCTGAACCCGCATTCATCATCATCATTACTATAATAAGGCAATACAGCCAAAGTTCCCATTCCTACCCGCACGTTGCATAATTTCCCATAAGGTAATGACTATCACCACCACAAACCCCATCTTCCTAGTGAACTAGGCCTCCTGTTTAGAGTATATTTTAGATGTGTAAAAGCTCAAAAGCTTACCATTTGACTTCAAGTCTTTCAGCCGATCGTAGGGAACTTACATCCACCGGATACCACAGCATTGATTTACACCATTCAATTGTCTCCTTTCTTAATACAATCAATAACACAATAAAAATGTTTATTACTCCCAACCAAATGTTCAAATCAACTGCCCAAAGTTCCATCAGTCATTGGAAAGCTCCATCAATCATCAGATATCTGACTTCTGAAGGTTAATTTAAGCAGGTTTGTTGCATCTGTTGATACAGTCCATCCATAGGGTGAATCCACTGGTCCTTTAACTCTGGAGTAATGTATCCAACCTCTTTCCTTGGTCCTCACAGCCGACTCAGTGGTTAACAACACCTGGAACGGTCCTTCCCACACTGGCTGTAATTTCTTTTCCTTTATTGATTTTATCAGGACCCAGTCACCACTTTTGTAGTCATGTACTTGGGAATCAAGAGGTGGAGTTTGTGTCTGCAGTCCTTTAGACCTTAAACAAGAAAAACACTGGGACAGTCCCTGTATATTTTTTCTACGAAAAACATATTTAAGCTTCATTCTAGGCAGTCCCACACTCCCAATATAGGGTAATTCAAACATCATATCATATGATGAAACATCTTTTCTTTAGATGGAAAAGAGATAAAGGCAAACATTTCATCCAAAGAACCTGGAGCTCCAACATGAACCTTTCTATTGCCAATATTTTATTGCCAATCAATCCCCAATTGCTCCATTACCCTTATCACCTGGACAGTGAAATGTGTACCTCTATCACTATCAATAATTTCAACCAATCCATATTTGGGTATTATTTGCTCCAATATGATTTTAACAGTCATCTGAGCATTTACCTTTGCACAAGGAAAGGCTTCAAGCCATCCAGTAAGATAATCCACTATTACCAGCAAATATTTCAGTGTTCCCACCACTGGCATCTCAATGTAATCTACTTGGATTCGTTGAAAAGGCCAAATGGTCAAATCTCTACATGTTTACACATAATCTTCTTTTTTATTCTTATACAATGTATTTATGTATTCGTACACAATATAAATAGTATCTCCCCACTTGTATGGCTATCGTTTATATGCCTCTACAAATATATTTCCTTTTATAAATTCTAGTAACGCTTGTATCCCCTCTCTATTATATTCCTCATAATAGGTGTATTTACTACTATTCGTAATCAATCCATTTTCCATTTCTCTTTTCCGCACTCTCATCTCTCATCTGTGTCTCTTCCCCATCTGTGAAGTCAGGTTTTTCATCACATTCCAGAATAGGAATGAAACCACTTTTCCTCCCCCATTCGTGTAGCTTTGCGGTTTCATCTGCCAATCTATTCTCCATAACCTGTTTCAAGTTTCCCTTTCAATGTGTATATGTATTATACATATTATATAGACATTATTCAATGTCTATATGTATTATAGCTAGTTACAGATAAGCACTGTGCCCACCACCAGTACCTCCATGGCCTGTTTGCTGGCCCGGCCTTGCAGCCCATGCAGCTTCCCTTTCACTGGGACCTGTGAAAGGAAAGGAAAGGAAAGGAAAGGAAGGAAGGAAAGAAGGAAGGAGGGAAGGAAGGAAGGAAGGAAGGAAGGAAGGAAGGAAGGAAGGAAGGAAGGAAGGAGAGAGGGAGCTGGAGAAAGTGATGTTTTTTGGGGGGGAGGCAGCAAAAGAAGCAGCATTCCTTGGCTGGGAAGGGGAAAAAGGCAGAAAGGGAAAGTAAACCACAATCCCCGCAAACCAAGTGGAGTTCCTGCCACTCGCGAAAAAGGAAGGAAGGAAAAAGAAAAAGGTGAGCCAAAAGCTAAATCCCTGAGGCTGACATTACTCCAGCTGGAGGTTGATCTCTACTGCTCTGGCTTCTCTGCTTGATCGCTCGCCTCCTTTAGTTTCAAACCTTCAGCAGGGCTCCAGCGGGGGGGAGGGAAGAGGCTAGTGGGGGGAGTTCTCCCTTGGTTTTTAAAGTTGTGAGTATTATGTCTGCGCAGGCGTGAGCAGAGACTTTTCTTCTGCCATGCAGGTGCGGGACATATTTTAATGTTATTGGTTAAAGGCTGATAGTTTTCCTTTAAAAGGGGATATCAGCCGGAAGTTGCATGTTGATTTTACTGAGTCGTTATCTGCAATAAACATTGTTGCTGGAAGTTTGGCTTCTCATCTGTATTCCTACTCCCACACATTCCATTGGCAACGAAGGAGGAATTGCTGGGCCCTGAGCCAATGTAGAGATAAGAGGCACACGTGAGTGGAGACTGTTTGTTTTGGAAAGAGAATGGCTAACTCACCACAGTTTGTTCCCTTTGATCCTGAAACACAGACGTGGGATTCTTATCTAATCCTTTTTGACTGTATATTGGAAGCTAATGACTATACCAATATCACAGACAATCGTAAACGAGCACTTTTTTTGAGCATTTGTGGAAAAGAAGTGTTTGAGACGGTGAGGGCCCTCATTGCGCCCCAACCCCTGCAGACAGTTCCTTGGGATATATTATTAAGCAAATTGAGGGAACATTATGCTCCTCGACCATCTTGCATTGCTAGAAGACATGCTTTTTACCATAGGGACCAGGCGGATGGTGAGTCTATCAGTTGTTATATGGCAGCCCTCAGGAAAGCAGCTATCTATTGTGAATTTAGCAACTTAGATGAAGCCCTTCGAGACAGATTGGTCTGTGGGGTTCAGGATGTTCGGTTACAGAGACGATTATTGGCAAAACCAATGTTAATGCTACAGACAGCAGTAGAGGAGGCGCAAGCTGCCAAATATTCAAATAGATCAACTGAAGAGATACAGAAGTTGGGCAGTCCCCTGGCGGCTAGAAGGGGGGAAACCATCCATCAGGGAGAGGTGGAATTATGGGAGGACACTGAAGATGAGGGAAATAATCATGATGATGTCCATCGGTTGAGAGCGGCTAGTAAGGAGCATAGATGGACAGAGGATCGAACATTGTTCTCCTCGTGTATAGGGTGCGGCGGAAACCACCCGAGAGCTATGTGTTGCCATAAAAACACCATTTGTAGATGGTGTGGGAAGAAGGGTCACCTAGCACAAGTTTGCCATGCGGCGTTGCTTGCCCCCCAAACTGGACAGACTTAAATTCAAAATGGGGGGGGAAGCATGGCCCACCGAGGCTAAGAACCCCAGAGGACGAGTGTTTTACTATTAACACGGACGTGTGTCGTTCAGAAAGGGTGAGCAATCAAACTGGTATTCCAGGAAGTAGTAAAATTTATTTTATTTATTTATTTATTTATTTATTTATTTATTTATTTATTTATTTATTTATCACACTTTTATACCGCCCTTCTCCTTTCGGACTCAGGGCGGTGAACAGCCAGAATAAAACACATGTATATAAAAGTTAAAATAATTTTGAAATAGATTAAATAATTTAGGCTCATATTGAATTAAAAATATTCCAAATTCAAAATTCAAGATTTAAAAATTTAAATATCATTATATAAAACAACATAAAATCAGGCCAGCCCGGCGAGTTGAAAAAGATGGGCCTGACGAAAAGTCTGGAGGTCGGAGATTACTCGTATCTCTGGGGGTAGATCATTCCAGAAGGTGGGCGCCACCACAGAGAAGGCTCTCCCCCTGGGGGTCGCCAGTCAACACTGTCTGGCTGACGACACCCTGAGGAGGCCCTCTCTGTGGGAGCAAACCAGCCGGTGGGAGGCAATCGGTGGCAGAAGGCGGTCCTGTAAGTACCCGGGCCCTAAGCCACGGAGCGCTTTAAAGGTGATCACCAACACCTTGAAGCGCACCCGGAAGGCCAGTGGGAGCCAATGCAGCTCGCGCAGGAGAGGAGTCACATGGGAGCACCCCGTCGCTCCCATAATCCCCCGCGCAGCCGCATTCTGCACCAGCTAGAGCCTGCGGGTGCACCCCAAGGGGAGTCCCATGTAGAGAGCATTACAGTAGTCCAGACGAGAAGTGACGAGTGCTTGAGTGACCGTGCGTAAGGAGTCCCGGTCTAGAAAGGGACGCAACTGGCGTATCAGGCGAACCTGATAGAAAGCCCCCCTGGCCACGGCCGTCGTATGCTCTTCTAAAGACAGCCGTGAATCCAGGAGGACACCCAAGTTGCGAGCCCTTTCCGTGGGGGCCAATGATTCGCCCCTAATAACCAGCGATGGCACCAGCTGGCTATACCGGGACGCCGGCAGCCACAGCCACTCGGTCTTGGAGGGATTGAGTTGAAGCCTGTTTCTCCCCATCCAGATCCACACGGCCTCCAGGCACTGGGACATCACTTCCACGGCATCGTTGGGATGGTCTGGGGTGGCGATGTACAGCTGAGTGTCATCAGCGTACTGATGGAACTCCACCCCAAAACCACGGATGATCTCACCCAGCAGCTTCACATAAATGTTGAACAGGAGGGGCGAGAGGACCGATCCTTGTGGCACCCCACAAACAAGGTGCCTTGGGGTCGACCGCTGCCCCTCTGTCAACACGAATTGCGACCGGTTGGAGAGATAGGAGGAGAACCACCATAAAACGGTGCCCCCCA